>CAKNWT010308590.1:10446-28660 GCA_932066315.1 Andricus coriarius | reverse complement strand
TTTTTCTATCAATGTTTTGTCAAGAAATTTAGAAAAACCAAGTGAAGGGCATTGGATCTTAGTTAAGCGAATCTTGCGATATTTGAAAGGCACTGTAGATATGGGTCTTTTGTATTGTAAAAATAGAAACTTTGAAGCTTATTGTGATTCGGATTATGCAGGTGATAAAGATACGAGAAAATCAACCTCTGGATTGGTATGTAAGTATGCGAATTCAGCGATCACATGGCAGAGCAAAAGACAGCAATGCGTGGCTGTATCTACGACCGAAGCAGAGTATGTGAGTGCTTGTTTAGCCACGAAAGAGATCATTTGGTTAAAGAAATTGTTTAATGACAACAAAATCGACATTGATAAGTATACTCTATTCATAGATAATATGAGTGCGATTAAACTTATAAAGAATCCTGAATTTTATCAGAGAAGGAAACATATTGATGTTAAATATCATTTTGTGCGAGACAATTATCAAACAGGTGAGATAGACGTGATGTATGTTAAGAGTGAATTACAAGTCGCTGATATATTCACGAAGGCGTTACCAAAGCCAAGATTTGTGTACTTGAGAGAAAAATTAGGACTTAAGAGCATGAGTGAGCTACAAGTATGATTATTAAATGTTTGTGAGGATGTAAAGTTTTAGGGAGGGTGTTGTGAAAAATTAACTTCAAAACTGTACATCTAGAAAGTTCGAGACTGCGTCTGTACTAGGTAAGAAAGATCAGGCTAGAAGATTCTCGAAATGTGGAGATACTAAATGTACCGAGCACTTAGGTCTGGAATATTCGAAGGAACGCAGGTATATAAGGGCAGACGTCCTTCGGCATAGTTAGTTCGATAGTTCGATAGTTAGTTAGTACGTTCGGAACCTCGGTCAGTAAACCTCGTTGTATACTTGTTACTAAATAAATTCTTGTGCCTGTACTTTACACAGTGTTTCTTATTTGAAACAATTAATAACCCCCAACAGTATGCAAGGATGAATGAAGAATCAAGCACATGGAAAATATCGCGCTATGAAAACCGAAAAAACGAGCTTTTCCTCCATTTTCCACGTGCACTCAATCTGATTCACTTATTGCTAGTATACAGTTTAAATGTAGTCACCTAAAGGGAAGAAAGGGGGAAATGCCTTTCTTTCATGGCATTTATCATGAAAAGTATTTCAGAAAAATATTTTTTAAACTTAGTGTTATATAATATATGGAGAAATATTAAAAGTGATTCGTTCCATTTTTTAAAAACTAAATGAAAGTCCCGCCTATTATGTTTATATTGTAAAAACTAAACGAAAATCGTGTCCAATGTTTAACACAGTATCAATAAAAAATTGCAGTAAGTTTTCTTAAACGAAATAGGAAGACGCTGCACAGTGAGATGGATCTGGAATTTACTGTTGAAAATAGTTGACAGCCTGCAATTTTTAACGGATTTAAAATTCTTAATGAAATTCTCAAGATGATTTGGAAGTTTTTTTAAATATAAATTTTTTAATGAAAGGTGAATTCAAAAGGGATATTCATATCCTGACACAAACAAAAATTAAAAGGAAAGTATTTTGAAATATATAATTTTACCTCTAATACCTTAAAGTTTCATCAAAATTCAATTACCGATTACAGAAATATCGATAATTAAAAAAAATCCAACTCTGATATTCAATACGGCGTAACTCACGCGATTTTGAAAGTTTGCAAAAATCCTAAGGCTTCAAATGTTTCTTATATAGCAATATAATTTCATTAAGTTTCATGAAAATCAGATCACAACTTGCAGATCCTGATATTCCTGACGTGCACTGGCCCATAAACAAATTAAATTAAAAAATTTAGATCTGAGTGGTTTTATCAACAACAAAACAATATCTTTTAGTCAAAACTGCATCGAGATTTTAATATCAATATATAATTTTCGTTATTCTACACAAGCCTACATTTTGCTTAAATCTCAATATTTTTGTCAGACATTAAATATTTCAAATTAAATTTATGGTAATTTTAACCTCACTAAATCTACTTCTTACAATAAAAAAAGAATGTCTACCATATTTCACAGTGACATGACAGTACCTAAAATTTCCAGCTTCATGCGTTTTGGTAATATTTTACGTAAAAAGTTCCATCTTAAAATTCTTTTAAATTAAATAATTTATTACGGCGCAGTTTTAGCTTTCGTGGCGATAAATATTTTGTCATTATTCTGTTTATTTTTATTATTATCAGTATATCTTTTTATATACCAAATATGCAATTTTGGTAAATTTTCAAATGCTGCGTCTGTAAAGTTGTCAAAACTAAGATTAAACACTCTTGTTCTAAGGAGCTATGAAAATTTATAAAAAATGTAAAATTCTTATGTATTATTGCAAGAAATTTTTGCAGAAAGAATTGATAAACCCTCTACTTTTTCGCAAATATGAGCTGTTCTTTTAACATAAGTCAAATTGTATTGTATGATTGTGGTAGTTCGACATAGTCATAAATATTGACTTTTTAATGTGGTTTTGCAGAGAAATTGGTTTTTTCCCTATTTTACATCAAAATGCCTCAAAGAAAATTGGCAACTATAAATCTTTGCTGAGAGCAAATAATCTTTATTGGTACAAATATGACAAACAAATGAAAGATTTTGGCATTTTCGCGCAAGAATCTTTTTATTACTTCCAGCTAATTTGCCTTAAAATGCATTGTCAAAGAATGGCAACAACAAATCCATAATCATTGTTAAAAGTTTTAATCGCTATAAACAAACTTCATGAACGAAATTAAATTTGTCGTTATTTCTATTATAAAACATTTGGAGCAAATATCATTAGATTAATTATTTGTGCTCTACTCGAGTGCTCCTTCGTGGATTTAAGATTTTTTAATGGCAAATCTCACAAACGAACGGAATGGAGGTATTCAGTGAAAACAGCACTCGCATACATTTTGCTTGTTAAGACTTTACTCCGTAGCGTACATGTACCATTCTATTCCTTTGTGGTTTTCTCCGATATCCAAGCATGAATACTTCACGCGCTTCTGAAAGCGCAATCATTGTTCCTGCAGATGAAAAGTACAAACAAGGACGTATACGTACGACAAAACTGGCACAAAGTCATGCTGCTTGCTTTCATTTCAGAAATGGATTCTAGTGTTTCATAAGGACAAAAACTAATCAAGAATAAGAATAATTGAGTGACGAAAAAATTTCTAATCGTTTCCGAAATTATTCCCGGTTCTCGAAAATTGGTCTTTGAAATCAGAAATCTTCTCGTCATAGATAAATTCCGCCTAAGGATGTTCTAGGTATACAGTTAACTTCAAAATTACTTGATCTTTAAATTGATTTATAAAACGCACAAAAAAAAGGTCCATTAATTACTGCAACCAATTTTAATAGAGAAACCTATTCGCAAATAATAAATAAGTAGGTGAGGTGATAATTGTTTATTTAAATGTAATTATTTGCATATTTGAGTTTTTTCTTCTGCTTTAGGCAAAAATCGTAATTTTCATTTAATTTTAATTCACAAAAACTCATTTTATTCCTTAAAAGGTTCTTTACAATTATATTCGTCACGTTTGTGGAGATTATTTTTAGAAATAATACGTACAATTATATTTAGTTAATCATTTTTGGAATTAAACAACTTACTAAATAATATTAAAGAAAAAAAGTAGGGATCACAGCGCAAAAAGGGGGAATTTGTTCGCGAAATAGGGAAAGAATAGGCGAAGGATTAAAGATTTATTCAAGAAGATCTTCAGGTGTTAACCATGGTAATATAAGTTGAATATGGTGACGAGAAATAAAAGTGTAGATTAATGGTCAAACCAGTAATCTACACTTTTCTTTCTTACCGCCATCTTCAAATTAAACATTTATATTTACATTTGGAAAAAGGAAGAAAAAATCTTCTTAAAGAACTAGTATATTTCTTAAAAAATGTTGAAGGAATTTTGAAAGATTTCTGTCATCAGGGAATTTATGTTTTTAAATTGAATATGCTTAGGTCGTTGAAAATCCATTTACGGCGATATAAAAAAAACCGAACAATATAAATATTTCTGTCCAAAACATTTGTTACTTCATCCTTACTATAATTAACACTTTGAATGTAAATTGAAAAAAAACACTTTTCAATGCTCTTAAACTCAATTAAAAACAGTTCAAGTTTGGGCGCCTCAAATATTTTACACTAGCAATAAACGCACGCACTTAAACGTGTTCACGTCCCTGGATTTTTATTTTAGAATATTAGAAACAAACTATTTAAAAATCCATTTAACGCATATAAATGCATTTACCAATTTACCAATTTATAAAACAAAATCTCTCGATATTCTTTGGAATCTATTAAAATAACTTAAAGTCTTTAAAATCCTTCAAAGTTGGTCGAACTCCTTCATATTTCTTGAAACTATTGAAATCCGTGAAAATCCCTTAAAATAAAATTTGATTTGAGGGAGGAAGCGAGGCTGGATGGGTTTACAGAAAGCTTGGCTTTATATGCCCCTTGGTATACTAGCCCACAGATACCCTACAGTTTATAATTAGCCCTATAGTACAGTCGCTAATGACCCTGGTATTTGATGCGACTATAGACATTCAATTAAGCAACAAAATTTTGATTTGGTCCCTAAAGTTCTCTAGAAACTCATTAAAATCCCTTTTAATTGTGAGAATCAATTAAAATAAGTAGAAATTATTTTTAAATTCCTTGGATATAATTTAATCTTATTCATTGAATTTCTATAAAAAAAAAGCAGTTTAAATAACATTCACGCGCGCGAAGCGCACATTCAGGTCCTTGGGTTTTTATTTTCTAATATAAAATCGCAAAGTATTTACAAATCCATAACAAAGCAAATTTTGATATATTAAGAGTTCTATTTTTTTTCAAGGAAATCACTTGAAATTTTTTGCAATATTTTAAAATAACTTAAAATCTTTTTAATCCTTTGAAATTTGTCTACGTCCTTCATATCCTTTTGAAATAGTTGAAATCCGTAGAAATCTCTTGAAATAAAATTTAGTTTCTTCCCTAAAGTTCTATAGAAATTCGTGAAAACCTCTTACAATCGTTAGAAATCTTAAAACCCGATTAAAATATGCAGGAATTATTTGAAATTACATAAATATAAATTAACTTAAAATTATTCATTAAATTGCTCTAAATAAACCGCTTGGATAAAATTCTCGCGCGCGAGACCCGCACTCACCGCCCTGCATTTTTATTTTCTAATATTGAAGGCAAAAACTATTTAAAAATACATAACATCAAATTTTTAAAATTATGAGTTCTAAAAATGTTCGAAGCCAGTTAAATAATTTAAGAAATTTAAGCATCTGAAGATCTTAACTGTTTCCCTAAATATTGATAATCACATATTGTTAAATATTAAATAGTAATACTTTTTAAGTCTTCAATTCAAAACTGTAGTCTTTGAAAATTGTTTAAATTGTAGAACTGATTGAATTTGAGCTCAATCGAAAAATGTCATTAAGATCAGTGGTAAATGTTGTGATTCTTGTTTGAATTTTTGTCTAATCGAACAATAATTGTTATAATAGGTCTAACTTAACTGCAAGCGTTATTCAAATTTAAACTACAGAATCTTCAATGTGGACAAACAGCCCATTGTACTTTAATACAATTCATTTCTAAAATATTTTATTTGTTTAGATTCAACGAAATAATATTTTAGCTTTAAAGTTTTATTTAAATCCTCAATAGTTTAGCTTATACTTAGTTAAATTTAAAAAAAGTTAAATTAATTACAATAGAGAATTCTGTAAGTTCAAAAAAAAATTATCTACTGGCGGTGGCATACATTTGTTCTGAATACAATAATTTTGAAGATTTAAAACGAACAATTGTATGTTCAAATATCTATATTTAAAGAGAAGAGGAAAAACGGTAATTTTTTCGAGAATATGGGGAAAACGCGAAATTAGAGAAAAATGGGAAACACAGGGGAATAGGGGAAATACTATGAACCCTGACAACGTGAAGAATAGAATTGTAAAGAACCTTTCAAGGAATAGAATGAGCTTTTGTAAATTAAATTTGAATGAAAATTTTGACTTTTAACTAAAGCGGAAGAAAAAAAATAAAATATATAAATAACTACATTCAAATAAACAATTATGCCCTCGACTATTTTCTTTGATGTACGATTGGGTTTTTATTCTCAAATTTGTTGCAATGATCAATGGGCCATTTTTGGTCAATTTTATCAATCAAGTTAAAGAATAAGTAATTTTGAACTTGAAGGTACACCTAGAACATCCATAATAATTTTGAGTCAATTAGTTTTTTACTCCGAAATTCCCGATGATTTCCTAATTTTCTATAGTTGAGCCACAAATATCCAGAATTAATTTCCTGACGATACAAACTGGATCCGCAGAAAAATGTTTGTTTGAATCAAACAAATTCCTTCTTTGATATAGGGTTAAACAAATATTTGACTGATTTAAAGAAATATTTGTTTGATTTAAATAAAATTTAATTGATTCAAACACACCAATGTTCAACTCAAACAAATTCTATCTTTGATATAACGTCAAACAAACGTTTTTCTGAGTGTCGATTCAGGACAAGTTAAATGCTACATGACTCGAAATATTCCACTTGATCTTGGATTAAAGTCAATTAGTTCGATTCCTTAATATAAAAAAATAGATCCAAAATAATTGCTGCTTATTTAACTAACAAAAAACGAGTTCTAGAAAAAAATATTTATCAGTTAAAATCATCGAATCATTATTTGCCAAGTTGAACTTGATATTTTGCTCACTGTTTGCGCGATGAAAATTCATTGTACCCGTTCTTATTAACCTATTACCCTTCTTTTATTACCTTATTTATTGAAGTATTTGTTTCGCAATAGAGTGGAAGGTATACCAGAAAATCCGGATTTATCAATTAAGATTGGAAGCTCAGTGAATCAACACATTACAGTTTCTGGAATCGAGAACAATTAAGACTTCCAGAAAAATCTCTCCCTGACGTCATTTCAAAAAAATGCTCATTCTAAATTTAAAAGGGAGACTAAATATCTCGAAAAAAATTGCACCTATGCATTATTCTCCACACATGATTCGCAATTTAAGGTAGCATTAAAATTGAGCAGAGTTATTTTATCATTTTCGTTTCAATGTTTCATTTTTATCGGAGACCCAGCTTTCGGCGCAACTAAAGCTCGTTAGAGTATGAACTTTAGAAAACTCGAGAGCAAATAAAAGGAAGTCAATAGATTTTCAGCGTCATAGTGAATGTCGCAGTACATTAAAGTACCTGCAATGTTAAACCACGAGGAAGCTCTCGAGAAATGTCTACCTAAATCAAATGAATTTCAGATATATATAGCACTTGAAATATTGTAACCTTCATAAAGCACTGGCAGAGTTAACTGATATTACACGTATATGTTTATGATCGCGAACTGAACCCTGAAAGGACAATTTTTTTTTTAAACGATAACATTTTTCAGAAAACGAATGTTTCAGCTTAATTGAAAACTATTACCAGAAATTTAATAAATTTTTAAAATTACTAAAAACGTTTGAAGGATATTCAATATAAAATCAGCTGTTCCGATGTATATGCTTACAAGTATCGAATCCACACAATTTTGTCAAATTAAATTTAACAACTAAATACTTTTAAGAATTAAATTATTTTAAACTCTAAGTTAGGGAATAATAAAGAAAATTTTTCCATTTTTTAAAAAACTTTAGTCCGGAATTTGGTTTCTTTTGGTGAAAAAAATATCATTTTTAATTTTGTGTAGAAAAAATGATTCAGAGGTCGCGCTATAGGTCATTTTTTATAGTCCAGTCATGACGTATTTTATCGATTACATAAGTTCCCTATGGTTTTTTTTTGCTTAACCCTTTCATTGTAGCATTTCAAGAAATGCTTTACGTTTGCGGGACAGTACGGGAACTGGAACCCTGTGAAATTTTAGATAAACGACCTAAAAATCAGTTTTCTTGAAATATCTTCTTTTAAGTGCATATTACGTTGTGTACACATCACAGATAAAAAATAGAGGGAAAAATTCCTCACAAAACTAAAAAAAGATCAAGTATTCTAACTATAATAGGTCCTGTTATAGGACTTGACAAAATTCGTCCTTCTTTTTGATTTTTCGCGGAAAAATGGTACACCGGAACTTGAATTTAATCAGTCCGGATGTACGACGTTCCGAAAATTGAAGAGCCGGCTCGAATATCCAAAAGATACATAAATAGATATATATATATATATATATATATATATATCCATTTTTAGTAAATTAATAAATTCAATTTTTTCAAAACTGAAACTGCGATATCTCCTATAAAAATAATGCGAACGTTATGAAATTTTTTACACAGTTAAATGATACCCGAGTGAAGCCAATCATTACCTTAAACACGTGAAAATGTTTATTTGTTTACACAAAGTTAATAACAAATTGCTTCGTGTCCAATTCGTGACACGAAATTTTCGCCGAGCGGGGAAGTTTTATACCGTTGAAGTTTCGAAGAACTTGCAGCGGAGAAAATGTTTTTAATACTGTAAATATGTGTTCGACGTTTAAAACAACCGAATATGTTAATAAATTTTGGAGTAGCGATTGTTTAAAGCGTTGCGCTTGGAGCGCCGACCACATGCGTCGCGTGCGCTATAATCACAGGAAACTTTGAATCGTTTTTAGAACGCATATTTTTTATTTTTTTTACATATCATAAAACTTTTTATTGGATAAAACTTTAGTTTTTATTTATAAACATGTTTTATCTCTTTGTAATATTCATAAATAGAATAATATTCAATAAACGATATATACTGTTTTTCACAGCCGCGACGTTTCGGGCACGTTTGCGTCCTTTCCGAGACGGTTCTTCAAACAACATTGTACAAAATGATGTCACACCATTTAATTTACGTGCACGAAATAGAGAATAATTGTTTATTACTCTTTTCAAGACAAAAAACGCAGTGATCGTCTTCACTTGTGCGGGAAAAACGATACGCTCACGAAATTGTTATATTGAATGTTTTCAGAAAAAACTACAGGCGAAAATATTCAACACTATTGAAACTTTATTTATAAACTACGAAGAGAGAAAATATGTTTATAAGTGGAAAAAGGGTTTATACATTGAAAAGTCTTCAGATATGTGAAAAATAAAAAATAAGCGTACTAAAAACGATGCAAAGTTTCCTGTGAATATACCGCATGCGACTCTTGCGGTCGGCGCGCATTAATTGATTAAAAATGGATATATATATATATATATATATATATATATATATATATTTGTTTGTTTGTTGAGAAAACCAAAAGCCGCATAAAAAAATGGTTTCCCAAGAAGATGCGCAAAATGACAAGCTAAACACGAAACAATTTTTTATTTACCACTTTTACGACTTCATGTTTTTTTACCGAATTGAATCTTCAATTGAGTTCCTCGGCGGTTTTGTGATGTCAGGAGTCGCGGGGCTAAAAGAGAGGCGGTGCGGTGCTCAGTCAAGCGTGACAAACAGCATTAGGGCCACACTCTCAGCGCGTTAGTTGCATCATGCGTCCAAATACAACGGAAGTGGTTCATGCGGACGTGCCTGTTTGTTTGCACAGACCTTTTATAATTAAAGGTCAAAGTGTTAACAACTGTAATTTGATGAATGTGAATTCTATTTTGTTAAAGCTCCGTCGGCTTCAACGAACACATTCTTATCATGTATCTCATGCTTCGCACTAGATTTTGTCCAAAATGTGAATTTTTCTGCATTATGTTCAACACTATTATATCTAATGTATATTATATTTATTTCTGTACCTCGATCTGGTACTGCGTATTCAGATATTGCAAAATAATGTACATTTTGATTTGTCATGATGATTTTAATATTTTCTTCTCACTTTGCACTAATTTTTATTCTCAGCTGTCCTAAAAATGCGTCCAGTTTTAGCGCGCAAATAAAAAACTGTGATTCAAACCCCTCATAAACTACAATCATAAAGTGAAATTAAACAGGTTTTTTTTTCAAATTGACTTTGAAGAGGGTTCTCAAAGCACCTACAGCCTTGGCGATTATATTCTCATTACGATACTCGCGCTTCGCGCTCAACAGCTAAGTTATACAGACGATTGCTTTTGAAAAATAAAACCATGTGAACAAAATGAAACGGAAAATTTTGTTTCCAAATTCGAAAATGCTCTTACTTTTTGAATTTTGATCGAATAAAAAAATTTTATGAGGATAGTTTTGAAATATATTTTATATCTAGTAACAATTTTGATTTAAATTTTTTTATCAATCATATATATTTTATGTTTTATTATATTTTTATACTCTCTCCCATCTAAAAGAAACTAGGACAACAATTTCTGAAACTTGAAAAAAAAAAATTTGTTCAAATTTTGAAACTGCTCTAAAATTTTTAATTTTGGTTGGCAATATCTGGTTAACAAACTTAACCTTCATTTGAGAACCCTTAAACAGTTTATCCAAGGCTGACTCGATTTCACAAATTCTTCAAAAGTTAGCGTGGCTACAACATTCAGGTAACCATACATACATACAGACAGACACCGACAAAATTTTATGATTTTCGAACTTTGTGAGTGCCGAAACGTAAAGATCCGTTAAAAAGCAGAGATCTAAAATTTAGACAATTACATTATACTCGCATGAATGAGAATGTAAAAAGAGAGGACCGAACTCTGAACGTCGATATTTCCGAATGTATTGCGTCTAGAATGTTTCCGTTTACTATTGAGTGCAATTTTATACGTTTCTTTTTCACTTCTAAACTATTTTACTCTTATTTTGAGATGCATTGGGAGCCGAGGTATTAGTGAAAAACTGCAATTATAGCGAAATAGGGGGAAAAGGGTCCACTTCCGAGGGTGATAACTTTGGACTTGTTAGGACTAGAACATTTTTTTTAATATACGCAGAATTGAACCTGCTGCAATTCACTTCCAGCCAATTTCTAGGTGAGGTGTACAGAAATATGAAATTTAAAAAAAAAATTGAAGAGTACCATTTTTTCCGCGAAAAATAGAAAAAGGGTCAACTTTGTCAAGCCATATTTAAAAAAAAACCTATTTTAACTAGAAAACTTTTTTTTTAGTTTTTTGACTAACGTTCATCCATATTTTCTGTCTGCAAACAGTATACCACGTAATATGCACTCGAAACGAGATATTTAAAAAAACTGATTTTCAGGACATTTCCCTAAAACTTCAGAGGGTCTAGTTTCCCGCCCTGTCCCGCAAAATTAGGGCCCTTTTTGAAATGCTAAAATGAATAGGTTAATCAACGAAAAATTAATGGAAACGTATGTAATCAAATCACTCGTTTTCCGACGTAATGATAAGAGAAAGATAATTTTTCAATTTTCTAATGTATTAATGTAATGCTAATAAATTTGCAGTGGCCACTGAAACTTAAAAAAAATTGCCGAAAATTTCCCTGTTATCCGGGTAAAAAAATATATTTTTCGTGGTTCACTTTTAAGCTATTATAATATTAATAATATTCAATACTAATTGCTGTATTACATTAAGTTTTAAAAGATTTAAACATTTTAAAACTTCAAAGTAAAATGTATAATGTGCATTATTGCAAATGTGATTTAAAAAACTACTAATTTATTACAAAATAATCCACAGTGAAAATTTTGCGCAAAGAAACAACTAATGTTATTTCAAAATATAAAAATGACATCCCGTAAGAAAAGGGCCCACTTTATCAAGCGCAGTTTAGGAGATATTTGTGTTGTTTTGAATATAGATTTTGGGTTTTCCATGGGAAATAAACATTACTCCAATGCTCTATCTTGTAACATGAAACTTTTACGTACCGAAAGTGGCTAAATTTTATACTTGACGAAAAAATATAACACGAGCGTTTATGGCACTTTTCAACTTCAAACACATTTTTCTTGGCAAGCGGTTTCGAAATTCCAATATCGAAAGTACCCCGCTTCCCCTAAAAAATGTCGAGAATTTATCCGGCTATATGCTCCTATACGTAATTCTATGCCGATAAGTAGACCCTTCTTTACAGTATCCATAAATTATAACTTTATTATGACAATTATTATTCACTAATTATATAAATTAAAGTTACATAATTATACTAACTGAAATATCTAAAAAGAAACTTTTGGTTCTAAAATATGCAAGAAACTTTATTATTTGAACGAATCATCAACACATGCTCTACATTTTTAAATATGCCTATGTCAATCATAAAAGGAACATTAATTTTTTAACGAAACATGAACTTATAAATCTTGTGTATTATGAAATTATCTTCGATGTTCAAACTGAGATGGTTAGTGACACTGAGCACAACTCAAATCACATTTTTTTCTAAGAGCGAGACGATATTTACTACAAAATTAAGAACCAATATAAAAAATTCCCAATTTCCGGTTTTCCCTGCTAGTGGGGAAAAAAATTATTTTTTATGGCATTATGGACAATAAAAGATGAACATTCATAATTAAATCAAAGAAAAAGCTCTCAAACGACCTAAATTCCTGTTGCTTCCGATGGGAGTTTTAGTAGCACCACACGTTCCTAAAGGCGCTTCGATCCAACAGCACGTATCCAATATTTATGATATTATAATCTATATAATCCAGATATTAAACTCTATAATCCAAGATACATATATCTAATCTAGCTTCAAATGGTACACGGTAACATTATTTTCAATACGGCGTATTATCCTCTAGTTCTAACAGCCAGTTCGTATAATCCACTTTTCTTAGTAACGGAATTCGAATCTTCTAACATTTTATAATATGAATTTATAATCTTTTATAAATATGAATGAAAAAAATTAAATTTAAATTAATCATTCTTGATCGTTATTTAAAGTGCCTCTTCTAGAAATTCCCTGACTTTTGCCATTTTTTTCAAAGTTCCTAACTTTTCGCTGACCTGCGCCAACCCCTGCTATTTTACGCTAGAGTAAATTCTACCTTCAATTTTTGGTGGCAAAAAAGGTTTTCAATTAAATTAGTGCGGCTATTCGATAGGTCACGTTGAAAAATGATGAAAATTAGCTTTTTTTTCGACTGAGAAATATATCCTCTTTCGAATAATCCCTTCCTTTGGGCCCTTTCCAGGCTAAAATTTGAATTATCCCTGTTTCAAAGTTGTATAAAAAACACGGGATCTTATGGAGGACTTTTGCGGAATCTAAAAAATGTTAATTTTGTCTTTCAAACACGTTGAATATTAGTTTTTATTTTTTTAAACAATGTAATGAAATTATAAAATGATAATTATTATTATTTATAACGAAGATATTACCAAAATAAAGTTTAGTCGAAGTGAAGTTAGCTGGCGATGAAGTGAAAATACCTAGTTTAAGGTGAATTTTAGGAACACATTAGACAAATTTTATTATTATTTTCAAGTTTGGGTAAACACGGGTATTACCGACAACTTAAACAAAAAGTTTTTAGTAAAAGGAGAATATTAATTTATATGCTTATTAACTGATAACGAAACTGATTTAATGTGAAAGGGCACATTTTTCCGTTTATAAAATAGTACCTATTAATATTATTATCCTTTAAAAAACTCTTGTTATATTTATTTTAAAATAATATATTTAAATTCAGTTAATGACACCTGTATTTATATCAAATTTAAAAGAATTGAGAAAGTTATTTGTAAAACTTTTTGATGTAATTTAGTTACTTTAGGCAATGAATAACATCATTTTATATAATTATGGGATTTTTACAAGAAAAGAGGAAGTTTTTGTCAGAAAGGAGTACCTTTGATATTTTGTGTTTATGTTTGATTGTTCACTTAAAGACTTTATCAAATTATTTCTGCGGAGTCGGTCATTGATTTTTGAAGTTCGAAAATTCGAAACTAATTAAATAGATACTGAAAACTTAAGATTTAGAGAAAACGATTTCCTAGGCACGATGTAAGCAAACAGTAACCACCAGAACATGGATATCAATAGGAATAGTGCGTATAATACCCTGAAAACTTCCTCGTGTTGGGTGCCGTTCACTGTCTTTGAAGGTACGATAAGAATATTACAAATATATTAACATCTACTTGAGTTTTAGAACCTTTTCTTCTAACAGGACTTTAAAATTTAATTCACTAATTTTCAGAGTGTCAAGATGTCCTTGCATAGGTATCAACAAAAACTATTACTGGATGAATATTAATTAACTAATTTTGTACTAAACAAATATTGGAGTAAAACTTAAATGGACAATAGAATACTTAACCATATACAAGTATCTATTTTAAATTCCCATAATTTAAATAAATATATTTTTATTGCATAGTGTAGTTCACTAAACCGGTGTCGGCAATGCCCCTGTTTATCTTATTTTATTAATATTGAGTATCATAAAAAATCAATACTCATTTTATTAATTAATAAACTAGAACTTTCTTGATTTAATTCATAATTTCAAAAAAATTAATGAACATAACTATGACAGCTGTGCTCTGAAATTAGTCGAAATCTAGAGAAAGGTTTATCATAAGCAGGTTTTTATCATTCAGTTGAACGTGACGAATAGAATGATTTATGAGCATAATTGCGATATTTTTAAACTAACAAAGTTATTTAAATAATTAAATATAAATTTCGAGCGGCAAATCGAATTCAACTATTGTAAAGGCTTAAGCTGGGAACAGAAGCGATACGAGACGCCATCTATCACCTTTATGCGGCCGAAGCGTGCACTAACGCAAGTAGGTGGAATTTTATAGATGCATCTTAATTTGTGGGCAAAAGTGATTTGACTATCTTTTTGCGGAGTTTTAAACAATTAGTGAATAATAAAAATAAATATTTATCGCAAACAAAGTGTTTTAGATAGAATTTCCACCATTGTCAGTGAAAATAAAGGTTTGTGTTAAAAACTTAAGAAAAAAATTATTGTAATATATCATATAAGTTTCAATTCTTTATAAGCTTAAATGAACTTATTTTGATAGAAAAATAATTTCAAAGTAAACATATGTTAATTTATACCATGAAATATTTACTGTCTAAGAAAGTATAACATAGAGTCCTAGAGCTATATACATTAATTAGAGTTTACGTAAGTTTACAATGTGTTAAAACTTACATCATATAGTAACAAATATTTTTTTTTGTTAGAAAAAAGAGTTTTGACAGAAAACGTATTATTTCACTGTATATGATAAATTTTCATCTGAAACACTTTTTCCGATAAGCATTCATTTTTTATATTTAGTATTTTTTTTCAATTACGAAGAACAATCGTAGAATCACTGTTATGCTCAAATTAAAATAAATTCTAAAAATTCGACCTCCTTACTCTAGTTCGCGAAACTAGCGCAACCTAGATTTCAGATCCCAATACTCTACAGTAAGTCCAATTTCAAAACCAAAAATAAAATTCAAGAGGAACTCATAAAATCCATCAACATTTTGAAGAATGTTGAGCGCGGCAAGGAAGTTTGAAACACTTCCGCGCATGCGGGGTGACAAACTCTGCCCGCCACAGAGCTGCAGACTAGCGGAGTTTGCGCAGTTGCAGAAGTAATTCCTTTGTATTTTTAGGTTATGTTAACTAGTTTGTGTCTTCTGCGCAGTCAAGAGATTCGCCGCCAATCCGCGATTTGGCAGCACTGTCCGCCTCACTGATGATTAGTGCGCCCCGCGACAACAGTTGACAGACTTGTTCAAATTTTCTCACCGCGCTCGATATGTTTGTAAATATTGATCGACTTTATAAGTTGTCCTAAAATTGTATTTTTTAATTTTCAATCGGACACGCTCTAGTATATTCAAGTCTTCGATCCAATCTACTTCGTCTGGCAGGTTGAAAGTCATATTGAATTATTTAAATTATTGTTTTGAATAAAAAAGTCGCATTGCTGGTCATAACTCATTCTACTTGTTACGTTTCACTGAATTTGTCTAAATAAGAAAATCTGCCTATGATTAACCCCGCTCTCCGGGAACTTTTTTAGCAAATTGCAATAGCTCATAAACTAATAAATATTTAGATCGATAGGTCACCTTGGTCAATAATGTTGACAACATTTCGTGGACTCACGCAGCTTTTACCAGCTTTTTCAGTAGAAGGATTAATTTAAATTACATATTTTCATTTTTGAAGGTCAATTAATGACATCGAAAATAAATTTTTGATCACGCTTGCACGGTATGTTCGCTTTTCGAGGCATATATAGCGTGCGGGAAGTGACCAATTCTGAAAACGTGGTAAAAAGTAGTCATAAAAAGACTTTCTAGATACTGCTGCGCTTGCGCTCTTTGAGCAAGATAACTTTTCCTAGCTGTTGCGCCTGCGCATTTCGATTCAAAATTACTTTCCAGGACTGCCGAAATCATAACCTCACTTCGGACATTATGAGTTGATACTTGACGGAATGATTGTGTGCAGTGAATTGCAATTGGACAAACTCCAAGTGATAAGCAACCGTAAATTACTGAAAAATTACCATAAATTACAGATCAATTGCCATAAAATACTGAAACTTTTTGGATACCATAAATGACCATAAATTACCGATCAATTACCATAAATTACCGAACAAATTTTGGCACCTTAAATTTCCGATAATTTTACAATAAATTTCAAGAAAGTTTGTTTTAAATGTTTCTTAAATCAAAAATCCCCCGCATTATTTACAAAAAATATTGTGCGCAACATGTGCAGAATATAGGCAAACTCTTGTGAAGTTTACAGTACTTGATATCGGGTATTCTTCGGTTCTTTACTACGCCCCTTCGAATCGCTTCTGGCTCATACAGCAAACTTCACACTCGTGTGAAAGTGCTTACTTTCCGCACTTGTAACACAATATACTATTGGTCTGTGGATTTTAAAACAAAAATATGACATTACTTTTTTACTAAAAAGGAAAAAAATTTCGAGCTAAGAATGGATAGAAAACATAACACTTTTTAAAATAGTGAGAGCTTCTATCTCAGTGAGGGCGCTGGTGTTTCCAACAGGATTCATATGGAATTTTGAAACTTCTCGAGTTCGCCACCCAAGATGGAAAAAGTGTAGTTCTTGATACAAATTCTCATCTCCATTCCAGTCAACAAAATTTCTGATTTTCTCTGATTTCCGGATGTAATCGACATTGTGAAGTACTTCAGAGAGTTGGCCGATAGTTTCTCAATAAACCAGATGTGCTACAAGCTATCTCTTTACCAAGCATAACACCCTAAACGTCATTTTCAAAGAATAGATAGGAAAGATAAGTACAACAAAAGCTAAGTACGAACCATGAATTGTAATTTCCGTGTCCTTCTCGAGCTCGTAAAGTCGTAACGCCTCGTCAAGTTCCTGTTGGGATACGATTCGGCAAGGGTCACCCTCATCGTCGACCCACTTCATCGTGAACTGATCCTGTCCTGAACCAGGGCCTGCTCCGAAGCCACAGATTGTCCGCATCTCTTCCCGCAAAGTATCCACCGAGATTCCCGCGGTAATATACGTAATTTGAACTTCTCTGTAAGGTACAAAGTAATATCACTTTCTACTATTCTAGTATTTTCTATCAAATATAATTTATGCACTAATTTTCACAAAGTTTAGAATTTGAATCTTACTTAATATGTAAAGGCCCCATAATCACTATTTTTTTAAAGTAGGGGAAATATGAGACGGCATTACAAAAAATGAGATCTTTAGAAGAAAAAGAAGGTTCATAAAGTAAATTCATCACACGAAAGAAGGTTGATGAAGCTTTAAATTAGACTCATTTTACATTCATCACACGAAAGAAGGTTGATGAAGCTATAAATTAGACTCATTTTACATCATACTGAACATCTTTTTTCTCATTCAATATCATTTCCAGGAGACTTTTCTTACGTTTATTAAATTTTTTAATTCGACGCTGTTCACGGTGGGGTTGACCCAACTGATAATATAACTTAACTGAAATATGATTATGGTAGTGTATAATCCCACGGACATTTTAATATCAACAGCAAAAAATCCATCCTGCTCTTGTACAGAAAAGTCGATTTTTATGTTTAATACAAAAAAAAAGTAATTGAGGAAATCTAAAAATATCATCATTTTCACTGAAACTTGTTTTAAATGATAAACTATAAAGTTTAGAACTCAAAAAATTGGGTGAAAGATACTAAATTTAGGAAATTATTTGTCAGGTAAAATTTATGAACACTTAAAATTTCAATATTCAGTCA
>CAKNWT010308586.1:8808-21433 GCA_932066315.1 Andricus coriarius | reverse complement strand
TAATCGTGTGAGGTCAATCAGAGGTGATTTAGAGGTCACTTCAAGGTGATACTGAGATGAAAGTGCTAGAAAAACGTGAGAAAAATCCTATATAGGTTTCGGGGGTCGCCGAATCCGAATCTGGGGTTCACTTAACCCTGTGAGGTCACCCAGCGGTGATTTCAAGGTCACGTCAAGGTCATACTGAGACGAAAGTGTTGGAAAAATGTGAGGAAAATCCCATATAGGTTTTGGGTGTCACCGAGTCCGAATCTGGGGTTCGCTTAACTCTGTGAAGTGACCCAGAGGTGATTTCAAGATCACGTCAAGGCCAACCTCAAGTGGAGCTCAGTGAAAACATGGGCCAAAAGACATAACAAAGTGGTCTTTCAGCATGATACTGCTCAACTACATTGCTCTATATGGATAGTGAGATGGTAAATTGCCCACATGTCGTTCACGTTGTAAGTACGAAGAAAACAGGAAGGCGTGCATGTCTAAGCTGTGTAGTTTTGATACCTCACCAATGTTTCGGGGATCTATGCTTTCTATCATAAATTTTTTCGTTGCCAATAATAGTAT
Organism: Andricus coriarius; assembly: GCA_932066315.1. Lineage (NCBI taxonomy): Eukaryota > Metazoa > Arthropoda > Insecta > Hymenoptera > Cynipidae > Andricus > Andricus coriarius. The sequence continues at coordinate 20,872 of CAKNWT010308586.1, read as the reverse complement.
TCTGCTTGAAAACGTTTACGTTTAGTATTAAATGATCTTCTAATTGCTTTTCTATTATGTGTTCAACTTGTGCCTCTCTTTAGATTCCAGCAATAGTCTGCTAGCATATTTTTGCCACAAGCACCTTGACATCTTTTTTCAAACTCACTCAAGTCCTGATGCATTCTTTCGCCTTGCTCCTCACTGAAATCTCCTAGATTTTCTGGAATCAGGGTCTTTGTTATTTCCTAAAATTTTTTTTGTGTCTTCTCTAAAACTTTATCAAGCTTCTTTTTCTTTATCAGTCATCCTTCTTTCAAATTCTCAATTTTTTAAATAGTTCTCTTATCGATGGTTCAGTAAATACGCCTTCTTTTATTTTAGCTTCAGAAAGCTAGGGTAATATTTCAAAGATATACATAAAAGCGTCACTTTGATTTTTACTCATTGCTTTTAAGTGTTGTTTTGCTAGACCTAATTTAATGTGCAAAGGTGGACGTAGAACTTTATTCGTTGGTATTAACCCAAGATTCGGACTCGGCAACCCCCAAAACCTATATAGGAGTTTTATTACATTTTTTAACACTTTCGTCTCAGTATGACCTTGACTTGACCTTGAAATCACCTTTGGGTGACCTCATAGGGTTAAGTCAACCCCAGATTCTGATTCAGCGACCACAAAACCTATATAGGATTTTTCTCACGTTTTTCTAACACTTTCGTCTCAGTATGACCTTCACGTGACCTTGAAACACCTGTGGGTGACGCCACAGGGTTAGGCGAACCTCAGATTCGGACCCGGCGGCCCCAAAAACCCTAGTACACCCCAATGAATTCCGGTGATAAATCTTGCATCAAATGTTGACCAGTGTTATTATTGTTTGATGATTTATTGATTGATTATCGATCTGCCACTGGAAAGAAATTGGATGATGACGCAAAGATCACAACACTTTTAATTGATTTACCACCTACATACGATTAACTTGCAACAGAAATTGAAAATTATTCTGATGAACAAATGAAGTTTTTATAGTGCAAAAGTTTTGAGTATAGAAACTCAAGACAATGAAAAAGTGCAAATTGCAAGTAATTCAAACAACGCGAAGAACAATAACAGCAACAACAACTACGGCAACAACAATAACAAGGAAAAGATACAAAAAGATGCAAAATAAAGACTGCTGAAGAACGTACACGAATGCTGCATACAGTGCAAACTCATGACACGAGTCAGCAATCACATATGCGCACGTGTATCACACGCTATTTTTTGCAACGCCCGTCCTAAAAAGTTGCGTTAGGAGGAGTTAATGAAAAATACTTTTCTTAAAAGAAAAGATTTTTAAATTTCATCAACTATTTTTTTTAAACAAAAGTTAAAAAAATTGGAACAAAAATTTCTGAAATGTTTTTTTTTTAATAAGATGTTTGAAAAAAAAATTTTGTAAACAAAATTTTATGAAAACAAACTTTTTGGGTCTTATGGCCTTTTTCTGTGCCAAATTTTGGCGCTTATGCCCTTTTGTACGACGGACGAAAACGGCTAAGAAACCTTAAAAACAAAACTTCAATCATTAAAAGATTTGCTCAAGTTGAATCAAAATTTATTTCAAGAAGATACCAACACCCTTGTTTAAAGTTACCTGTGCCAGTGTCTAAAGTACCTTATCTCGAAAGTGCGCATGCGCAGCTTTTTCACCAGTGCCTAACGTAAGTCAACTTCAAACTGCGCATGCGCGAAAAATTTTTCGCGCACAGTCTGCTCAAATAAGGTCCTTGAAACACCATTCAGAAGCATGAAAAGGTCAACTTTTGAGGTGGGTGTTGCAAAAATAACTATTTTGCATTCATGAATGTTGTTGAAAATTCATTGATCAGTGAAACAAGTGCATCAGATCAAGTGCGGCTTATATTGGATTCTGGGGCAACGGACCATCTAGTAAACAGACTGGATGTTTTTACGACAGTTGAGGATTTGGCTGTACCACTTCAAATCTCCATAGCGATGAAAGGCGAGAAGGTTGCCGCAACGAAGAAAGGAGTCATAACAGTTGCGACTAATTTAGGAGTAACTGGGGCCTTGGACAACGTACTTTATGCACCGGCTGTTCCGTACAACTTGCTCTCCGTTCGTCCGCTTGCAGCAGTCAAGCATGAAAGTTGTTTTCGGCGACACGGGTAACGTTACTATACATAAGGCTAAGCAAACCTTCTTGAGGTAAAAAGAAACGATTTGCTTTTTGACTGTAATGAATTATAAACAATAAATCCCACAAATGAAGTTTGTGAAGCTTGTGTATACGGTAAGCAAGCACGTCTACCTTTTTTAAGTGCGAGGGACAGATCTCTCGTTACACGAGCTATATTTGTAGTACACACTGGCATATGCGGGGAAGAAACTCCGGCAACAATAGATGATAAAAATTATTTCGTTGCTTTTATTGATGAATTTACCCATTACTCGGTCGTTTATCTATTAACTGGCGAAATCCCACGGTGGACCTCATGTCAAACTTTCAACGATATATGCAGAAAGCTGTTATCCTTGGGTCGCTTCGTGTCCTTAAGACACACGGGGGTTTCGCCGGCCTATCATTGTGATTTCATCGTGCCCGGTGGCCACCCATCTCACAGTCGTGAGGCGAGGCCATAGGTGTGATTTACAGCGTCAGTGGGACACCCGGATAGTCCTTCTACAACGACTGCTTGTCTACATTTCTGTGAAAGTTTCCGTTCATTTTCTTGTCGAGTAGCTCTTGACGGAATTTTTCAACCTCTGCTTCCTTTCCGCGGCTTTGTGAAGGAGCGGTTCTTTGCGAATCATATCCTGTTTCCTGGCCATTTTTAGGAGACGATCTCTGCCATTTGCAACGAGGTAGACTGTACTTGGAACAATTCGATTATGAAGACATTGGAGATTCAGAAGTCCGCGTCCACCTTGACGGCGAGAGATGTATAATCGCGGAGCGGACGAATTTATATGCAAGCTCTTATGCCACGCCCAGGTATGCATAGGTCTCTCCAGTGCCAATCTAAAGTCCATACCAATCTCTCCTGTCTACTTCTTGACGATATTTAGAGCAAGTTAAAGTTTGCTTTTACCACAAGCATAGATCTTCAGGTCATCAATATCAAATACATGAGTTACCTTATACTGGCGATGATTAGTGTCGTCGCACAGGTATCAAGGAGAATTTCGTAGTGCGAGCGACAGAGGCAAAAGTGTGATGCAAAAGAGCAGAGGGCTCATGGTATCGCCCCGAAAGACGCCCCTATCGACGGTGAGGTTGTTCGTTGTCACACGAAAATTCCCAGATCGGATGGTAAATCTAGTTTTCCAAAACAGGCGTCCCTCTCTCTATGCATCTCACTATGTGTGGATAAACATTCAAGATTTGCAACAGACAGATGATAAGTCTACGAGGGGTTGAATCGAAAGCTTTCCTGTAGTAATTCTAGGCCGTTGACAGAACGCGCTGATGGGTTGTTGCATCTTTGCAGACGAACCTGTCAATGAGCAGGTTCTCTCGGCAGCCTACTACACCTTTTCTTGACCAACGTTGTCCAGTCACTGCGGAATGGGCGTTTCTGAATTTAAATATGAGGTGAATATGCGGGCCAGATGATGGTTTGTAGAAGTAAACTTCTTCCACCAGAAGTTTTTGATACCATCTGGTTCTGCAGCGGAAAAGTTCTTCATGCCCCTAAGTGCTTTTTCTATCTGTTCGGCTTATAAAACCCCTTTTCTGGATGTCATCGGCACGGTTTCACACTAGTTGTTATGAAAAGTGCAAGAGCTCTGGTTGTTTCTCGCACCATAGAGCATGTAGCCGTACCATATAACCCCTTAGTTTAGATGACATACTGGTATCATAGCACTGTAGCAGGTCGTCCCTCAGTCAATCCATCGACCTAAAACTAATGAGACGTTGCCGGTACAGCATACTGTCTCTATCGTGATTAGCTCCCCCAACTATAGGGTAGCCGGCATTGTCGGTTGACCCATTGCCGGGAGCCCCGCGCGTTCAATTGTTTTCACCGTATTTGCAACTGGCTTTGGGCTCATCATTGTTATTCCCATGAGCAGATAGGAATGGTTCGTCGCCCTCGCAGAACACTGCAGGACAGGGGGGGTCTGGGGGGTCGTCCGGTGTCCCAGAGGCACTGGTTTAAACACCATTCTCTGGTTCATTGCAGCCATCGGTACGGTTGCTTTCGCCTTGGCTTGAGGGTTTTTCCTTCGAGACCATCCCTGCACCATTGTTCGCGACTGCTAATTTAGTTTGTAGCCATATTCAGCAGTAACAATCGGCACAGGGACCCTTTATCCGCAACCTGAGGATACGTTCGGTAGCCTGGTCAAAACAATTGAACGCGCAGGGCTCCTGATGATGGGCCAACCGGCTACCCTAGAGTTCAGGGAGCTAATCACGGTAGAGTATGTCCTCTAAACGAAGGGGTTACATGGTACGGCTACATGCTCTTTGGTGCGAGAAACACCCAGAGCTCGTGCACTTTTCGCAACAACTAGTGCGAAACCGCACCGATGACCTCCAGAAAAGGGGACCACCTACTCTACCGCAGCCAGAACAAGCCAGCAACAGAGAAAGAAGGACGACACTGAGACCAACCGCGGGCAGGCAATCAATAAAGGAAGAGCGACGCTTTAGGACCAGGAGAAACATTAACATCCAGGTTTCTCTCAAGCTCGAAAATCTGGCAGAAGTGGGTGACGCGCTTCGCGGATATTTTTCCCAAGAGTCTGACCATAAGACCATATGACCAAAAAGCGCATGCATCAACTCAGCACAACGATACGCTGTGTAAGACAGTCCGACAGTTCGCGCGCGAACTACGGATCCATCATCGCACACTCAATAAGTCAAAGCTGCTGACTATCAGGCAGCTTATTCTTGACCAAATATGGGTACTACCTGACGCTAGGAGAAGTCTAGAGCGGAAGAAGTTTGCTTCAAACCAGCAGCATTTGGCCCGTATTTTCACCTCATATCTAAAGTCGGAAGAGCCTATTCCCGATTTGCTGGTGGCAGAACGCACAGTGCTCCTCCCGAAAAAGGGAAACTTGTCTGAGTTTAACAATTGCAGGCCAATAACTTGTCGGAACACTCTGTATAAGATCTCTAAAGACATGCTAAATCACAGGATTGTTCGGACAATAGGACCTGTGTCGCGAGAGATGCAAGAAAGATCGCGGCTCAAAGAAAGGTGTAGCAGGATGTCGGGACAACCTGCTCATTGATAGGTGCGTCTGCAATGACGCAGCATCCTGCCAGCGACACGATACTGATGCCTCTTTGGAAAACCAGATTTACAATCTCATCTGAAAAACATTGTGTGACAACTAACAGCGTCATCTTGCAGAGAAGCGTATTTCAGGGCGACACCATGAGCCCTCTCATGTCTTGCCTCACACTGTTGCCACTATCTATCGCACTTCGCGATTCCCAGGGTTACTTTTGCGGCAAACCTGGCTATCCAAAGTATAAGGTAACTTATGTATTTTACATAGACGATCTCAAGATCTATGCTAGAAATGCAGAGAAACTGAATCTAGCACCAAGGTTCATCGAGTACTTTCAGGAGATTGGATTGGAATATGGGCCAGAAAAATGCGCCAAAATTTATTGGAAGCGGGGACGACTTGCTGGCATTTACGAGGACCATGAGCTCGTCGACATACATAAAGGAAGCTCTCCGATGCAGATACAAACGTCTTACCCAACATATTTGGTCTTCCGAACTGTCGCACAGTGCGGAGAATTAGGAAATTGGTGCTCAAAATGATCCAGACCCTACAATTTTTATCCGATTTCATTTTTTTTTTAATTAAAGCTAATTAAATTCTTAAGAGGTCTGTCAAGGCCGATTTTGCAAAAAAGGCTTTTTTTGTTTATTATCTAAGTTGGTGAATATGTAGGTTATAAGGTCTAATGAAAGATCCGGCAAAAAAATTAGGAAAAATGGACAGTTTCTGCGCTATACGGAGCTAAGCGCTCAATTTCATGAAAATAATGAATCCCCATATATATGCTGGAAGGGGAGAGACGATGGCAGTGCGTGGATCGAACCAAATGCGAGTTTGATAATGCTCTATGCTGCACGCATCCCAAAACTGGCGAACGCTAGCGCTCCAGATTTAAATTTAATAAAACGTCACTGCTATAACGTTGAAAACGGTGCCCCGGTAAGATCAATATCAAATGAGGTTAATATTACCATAATACACTTCGCTCGCTAGTCTAACCGACTGAACGCTAAGCGCTCGAGATGTAGTCTAAAATGCAAAACATGCTTTTGTGAGCGCAGATAACGTGACAACGTCCCGTCGAAACAAAGCAAGGATATTTCAAAGATATATATCGTGCGCTTCTTAAAGCAGCTGAACGCTAAACGCTCAAAATATTAACTTGCTAAAAATACTGACTGCTTAAAATCTTGAGCGCTTAGCGTTTGGCTGTTTTATGGAGCGCATGATATATATCTTTAAAATAACCGCGCTTTGTTTCGAACGGTTGTTGTCACCTTATCTGGGTTCACGGAAGCATGTTTTTAATTTCAGACTACATCTCGAGCGCTTAGCATTTGGTCGGTTGGACCAGCGCGCGATGTATATCATTGTAATATCAACCTCATTTGATATTGATCTTACCAAGGCTTATCGTTTAAACATTCATACAAATTTTTAAAAAATGTTGAGTGAATAAAAATTTGAATAAAATTTCTGCCGCGTTGACGTTAGAAACTAACTAGTACTTTGGTAAAATACTTTCTTTCATTCGCCAATAACACGAAATAACGCAACATATAAAAAAATTTCAAATACCAATGTGTTCACTATAATGTATACTTTATGGTAGGGGTGCCCACTTTTGCCCGTTTTAAAAAATAATATAATAATCGCAAGTAATAGAGTCAGCGTTCGAGCGCCAAGAACTGACCTGTCTGGCTGAGTTGCGCGAGCCGCCACAAACGCACGCACGCACACGTCTCACGTTTCGCTGTGCTTTTCACTTGTTTTCCAGTTTTCACTTTGCTTCGAAACCTTATCCAAAGTTACAAGTTTTTACTTTTTTTCTCTTGGATTTGATTATATTATATATAATATCAAAATTTAACAAAAGAGAAATTATTGACTTTCTAATGAATAATACGTGATGAAAAATTTCAAGGTGCAAAAAGAATGTCAGCAATATTAGAATTCAATAATGCTAAATGGTTAAATTACAATCTTTCTGTTCCTTTTATTGCAAAGAAAACATAGAAGATATGTTTCACATAGCTATGGATAGCTCGGATCCAATCATATGCTTCCTTAATCTTTAATCCCGAAATAAAAAGAAAAATGTGTTGAACCTTACTCCATCAAACATTTGATACTTTAGGCGATACAGAATTATCGGATGATGAAGAAAAAATTTAATGTGAGAGACTAGGGGAACTCAAACAGAAAACACTACAGTTTCTATAATTAAGAAATTAAGTAAAAAAAAACAAACAAAAATAAAAAAATCATTAACATAAAAAAATAAAACTATAAACAAATCAAAATAAAAAAAACCCTTGTGATAGGCTCTGGTAACCCTCGAAAACCCGTAGATACATTTAAAGTAGATTCAATAATTTTTTTAAATACTCGTCAGCCATATTGGATCCGCTATTTTGTTTTTTGAAATTCTGACTTCATATTTGGAGTCAGCGCTCTCTACAAATCATAGATACCACGCTTCAAGTAGATTCAATCATTTTTTGAAACACTCGTCCACCATACTGGATCCGCCATTTTGTTTTTTGAGATTTTGTCTTCAGATTTGGAGTCAGCGCCCTCGAAACCCCACAGAAACCACGTTTCAATTAGAACCAATCATTTTTTGAAATAATCGTCCGCCATATTGGATCCGCCATTTTATTTTTTGAAATTCTGATATCAGATTCGGAATCAGCATCCTCGGAAACCATATAAGTGCCCTTGCAATTCATTATTGTACATTTTGATTTGTTTTTCGACTTTTGGCCACGGAACCGGGCCGCCTGGCCCACTGTGCGGGACACCGTTTTCAACTTTATAGCAGTAACGTTTTAATAAATAAAAATATTGAGCGCTTTGCGTTCAGCTGCTTTAAGAAGCGCACGATATACAACTTCGAAATATCCTTGCTTTGTTTCGACGGGACGTTGTCACCTTATCTACGCTCACGGAAGCATGTTTTGCATTTTAGACTACATCTCGAGCGCTTAGCGTTCGGTCGGTTAGACTGGCGCGCGAAGTATATTATGGTAATATTAACCTCATTTGATCTCTCCCTAGGGTTCACGGGACCTTGTAGTTGGTGGGAGGGCTTATGGGTCTCATAGGGCTATAGATCTGGATAGGTGAACCAGAGAGGCTGCATCGCGAGGTGTAGCTACTCTGGGGAACTGACGGACTCTAGTCAGTGGGACTTTAACTAAGGAGCGATCCTTCCAGGGGGTAATAACAAAGCTTCCTGTAATATCGAGGGCGCGAGTTCTCATGCTCCCAAGCTACGATGTGATCGCCGTGTTCAGGGCTGAATGGTACCAGGGTTAACAAATCCTTGAACATCCCGGCCTACCCCCTCAATAGACGCGGACAGGCCGGGTTCTCAAAGGAGGTGCCTTTACGGGGACTTTGGGACACCAGGTCGAATCCCATAGTATATAGACCCGCCCCCTGCAAGCGGGGCTCTGCACGGGGTCTTTCTTATTTCCCTAGCTTCTCGTGGGACAATTAAATGGAACACGAAAACAAAATAAAAACAATGAGAGGCCCGTTCCGGGACCATCTTCTAACCCACCGCCATTGGTGGAAGGCACCTCATGGGGCAGTCCACCACGAGCGTTGCGAACTTCTGGAGCCTTTGCGGCTCTGGATTACCTACGCTATCTAGGGGCCCTGAATTAGCCTTTTAATGGCTGAGGCGGGAATCCCCATGATGCAGATTAATGTGCACCACAGCAAAGGCGCCTCGGCGGTTCTAGCCAGGCGCTTGTCAGTGTTGCAGACAGGAATTGTCCTAATCCAAGAACCGTGGTTATACAGGGAAAGGATTAGTGGCTTGTCAGGATGTGGCTCTATATATGCACAAGATCCTGGCGAAAAATCCGGAAGCTCGCCTCGGGCTCATAAGGCTCGATAATGGTGATTTTGCCGAAGACGAAGAAGCAACGCTGAGTCACCTGATGGAAGTTCACTTCCCGGGTTTTCAATGAATCCGAACCGACCAAGAGGAGGAAGGCTAGAGCCAAGGGGTGGTAAGGGCCGACTGGAATTTGGCCTCTAAGGTCGCTGATTACAAGAAGGTGGAATGTGCCGAAGGGTCCTTCTGTCCTTTTAAATCACTAGGGGCGGATGGCATTTATCCAGCGCTTTTACAAAAAGGCATGGATTTGGTCGTCCCTCCTTTGACGAAATTATTTAGGGCAAGTATAGCCCTTAAACACGTGCCATAGGCATGGAAGGATGGCAGAGTGGCCTTCATACCCTAACCTGGGAGGGAGGGTTACACTGCTGCAAAAGATTTCCGACCAATCAGCCTAACGTCTTTTATCCTGAAGACGTTGGAGAGGCTAGTCGAGAGATACATTAGGGATGAGGTGCTCTTGGCCTCCCCGCTGCATAGAGGGCAGCATGCTTTTCAGGCAGGCTGCTCGGTAGAAACTGCGCTTCATGCTGTTGTGGCAAAATTGGAGCAGCAGTTGGAACAAAAGGGCTATGCTGTGGGCGCTTTCTTGGATATAGAGGGTGCTTTCAACAGTACTCCTCCAGAAGTCATCTGTAGAGAGGCTCTGAGATGTGGCGTGCCGGACCAGCTTGTACGCTAGATAGGAGACCCAATGCAGGAAGTTTGTCATGAATTTTTGGATGTATTCACAAATCTGCACTTTATGAGAAATAATCCTCACTATTTGGACTCAAGAGTCGTAAATAATTAAAGTCGGGAAAATACAAAAATCCAATGGATACGTGCTTGAACTTTTCAATATCCTTCCAAAAAAACCAAGCGTAGCAATTGAACATTAAGTGACGAGAAAAATGTAAGAACCAAAATAAGGAAAAACGGGACAACTGCAAATCGTTTGTGTCTCTTGATTTTCAGTTGTTTGGTTCATCATTTGTTCCTGTTCCGGAAACCAAAAAACAGATTTATTCTATACGAAAGAATTATTATAAAAATTAATTGATCAAGATTGTTGATAACAATGGTAAATTTTCTTGGATGTCAGTATATTTCGTAGGAGTTAAATTTTTTATGATCGAATAAACATTTCAGCAAGAAAGAGATTTTTCTTATTTAAAAGCCAACGGCCATACCATGCTGGAAGCACCAGTTCCCGTTAGATCACTGAAGTTAAGCAGTGTTGTACGCGGTTAGTACTTGGATGGGTGACCGTCTGATACTACTGCGTTGCTGTTGGCGGTCGTGGGTGTGGTGAGCCCACACTTGTAGTTATTTACTACAAGAAAACTATCCACCTAAAAAACACTACTCGAATCGGGTAGTGTCACGCTTACCCCTAGAGGCTCGCCGAAAGGGAAATAGCTTAATGATATACAAAAGCGACTATTAAATGCAATTGTTGATCAGAATTGTTAACAACAATGAAAAATATTGTGAAATGTCAGTTTCTTCCATCAAAATTTTAATTTAGGGATCAAATGAAGAATTATGCAAAAAAAATAGATTTTTTTCCATAAAGAGTGACCGTTTAATGCATTTGTTAATCAGTATTGTTTATAACAATGGTCAATATTGTTGATTGTCCATTTCTGTCATGGAATTTTTGTTTTTGAAGGCAAAACTAAGAATTGCGCAGAAAAAATGCATTTTATATATCCAAAAGCGCTTATTTATTGAATTTGATTATGAAATTTGTTTATAACAATCAAAAAAATAATACTTAAGTGTTTGATTTTAGTACAACATTGATTTTATTTGATTTCGCGGGGAAAACGTAATGAAAAGAGCTTCCAGGCTTCAATTTACAGCAAAAATCGATTTTGTTCATAAATTTGTTTATAACAATTAAACGGATTGCAGAAACTTCATCTAAGTTATCAGGATTTGTTAATCGATTGTAAATCTATCAGTTTTTCACATTTTTGAGGTAATATCAATAAATGATACAGAACAGGCAGTTCAAATATGAAAAATTATGGTTTTTTAGCATTTTGCAACTTAAATAATAAACAAACAGAGCCTTTTTTGCAAAATCGGCCTCGACATACCTCTTAATAATTTAATTAGCTTTAATTTGAAGAAAGAGTATGAAATCGGATAAAAATTGTAGGCTCTGGATCATTTTGAACCCCAATTTCCTACTTCGCCGCACTGTGCGACATGTCGGCGAGGAACAAATTATCTGCAACGAACATGTCTGCCGTATCGGTACAACTCTATTCATTTGGAGTGGTTCTATGGACGAAGGACAAACTCAGATCCCTCGAAATCTGGTCACGAAAGGTTATGCACATAAACAAAAGCTTGCAACTGAAGTCTTCCGTTCCACGCCTTTACACCTCACGCCGCCAATGTGTTGGCGGAATACTGAATGTCGAGTGTCTTCGCAACAGGATCATTCTGGGTACTGGGCATATAGTCGCAAATGGACGAAACCCTCTTCTTGAAATGGTCAGGAGAGAGGAAGTGGGTAAAGGAGCGTTTCTGTACAAAGCACCGGAGAAAGCTGCTGAAATGCTTGGCCTCAACTTCAGTATCAGGGGTGAGAAAATGCATCAAACATTATCCATCCCGAGTACTCACTCCTAAAGACCGAATGAAGAAAGCACAGGAGAAAGACTTCCACCGACAGCTCCTCGAAAAGAGGATGCATGCTACCTTTTACAGAAATGTGAAGGATGAGTAGATGTCGCTTGAGCTAATGTTTGCTTTCCTTAAATCACCCGGATTGAAGTCGGGCATCGAGACTTTTATTTTGGCGACCCAATACGGTGTGTCTACTTCCCCTCATTTCCTTACTTTTCCACTCTCGCTTTTTAGCAGATATTATCTTTTTGTTTGAAGATCCATATACTCACACTACC
>CAKNWT010308585.1:8427-19737 GCA_932066315.1 Andricus coriarius | reverse complement strand
TAAATGTTTGGACAAACGACACAAGCTATGAGAAAAAAATGAATAGACTGAAGCTGCTCATCCAAAAAACAGCTCAAAATTGTTTATTAACAATTTTTCGATAAGACGCTTAGTTTTTGTTATAATCGTAAAAAAAAACATTAAAAATCAAAAAAATCTGCCCGCCGCGAGGGCACATTCTCATGGCGCGCTATGTGCGCAGCTCGCTTCGCTCGCAAGGTTAAGCGCGCCTAGGGCGCACGACTGTTGGTTCTCGCGCTTCGCGCTCGATAACATATTTTTTCAAAAGCAATCATCTATATAACCTAGTTGTTGAGCACGAAGCGCGAGTATCGCAATGAGAATGTAATCGTCAAGGCCGTAGGTGCTTTGAGAACCCTCTATAAAGTCAAATTGAAAACAAAATGTTTAATTTCACTTTATGATTGTAGTTTATGAGGGGTTTGAATCACAGTTTTTGATTTGCGCGCTCAAACTGGGCGCATTTTCAGGGCAGCTGAGAATACAAATTAGTGCAATGTAAGGAGAAAATTTTAATGTCATCATGAAAAATAAAAACTGTACATTATTTTGCAATATCTGAATAAGCAGTGCCAGTACCAGATTTTGGACAACATAGTGTGCGAAGCACGAGATGCGTGATAAGAATCTTTTCGTTAAAGCCGAAGGAGCTTTAACAACAGAGAATTCACAATCATAAAATTACAGTTGTTAAAGCTTTGACGTTTAATTTTAAAAGGTCTGTGCACAAATGCGTGGAAAACATAAAGACCGAGCGCGTAGCGCGAGGTAAATACATTATTATCGAGCGCGAAGCGCGAGATTAAAAAATTCTCGAGCGCGAAGCGCGAGAACCAACAGTCGCGCGCCCTAGGCGCGCTCAAACTTACGAGCGAAGCGAGCCGCGCGCGCAGCGCGCAATGAGAATGTGCCCGCGCAGCGGGCATATTTTTTTTTTTTAAATATTAATTGAAAATAATCTGTGGGCATCTGGCATGAAAAGCGCCCTCATAGTCTCATAGGCCTTTTTGAAGGGGAACTTCGATAAACCGCTTTGTATCGTCACCCTCTAAAAACCGAAAATAATAATTGTGATTTTGACTTAGAAAAATGCCAATATCTCTTAAACTAGAACGAGTCATGAAGGAACTTTTCATGCGGACACTCACATATAATTTTTCACGAGAATGTGACAAATGTTAACTATAAAAAGTAAATAACTTGGCTGCCTCTGGTCGTCCTGGAAAATCGGCAAAGCTGCGGAAAAAGGGATGAACTCGTCGTCCCAAAATGCTGCAATAAATTACTTATTAGCTTTCTATATAAGAAAATGTGTTTCTGAAATTTATTCTACAAAAAAGTAACTTTGCTCAATTCATACTTTTAGCGATTTATTTTTTATTTTAGGGGGCATCTTTACCAATCTGTGAATGCAATGATGGATTCACATTAAAAGAAAAACAGAGCAGCGAATGTATTCGTACAGCAGATTGTGGCCCATGTAACTCAAGACCTCATTAATATAATACGATAAATGAAATAATATAATACAATGAAAAACCACGCAGTTAAGAAAATTGAATAAAAAATTCAAATTCATAATAATATTCTGTATTATATGGGAATTATTCATAATTTCCATATAAAAATACTATACAAAACAGTTCCTTACTTGCTACGGCTCACAATCAGCATTATAAACAATATGCTGGTGACAGAAGCAGACTTGTTGGTTTAACAAAACTCGTTTGAGTTGGGATCTAATCTGTTAGAACTTTGTGCATATATTTGAATAATTATTATGTGATATATTTTCTGTATATGATTTTTAAAGTTAATGAAAGCAATATTTTTATCTTTAGACTTGTTTAAATTTCTACACTGATGAGATAATAAGTAATTAATAGCTTCAATAAAATCCATTTTGTAAGTTTTGATTATGCTTAATAGTTTTTCATGAATTTGAAATCCGAAATTCGCCTTAAGCTAGCGATGACTCCCACAATTACCTTACTCTATGAAAAATGTGAACGTGGTTTGAGGTATTATACGTATAAATTTATTCAAAGAGCTATCTATACGAAGAAAATATAAAAAACCCATTGAAGATGCTGCAACTTCACGTCCATCGACTGAATGCGTGTAAATGTGACTAATCTATCGTACCTGTCTGTTCTTTCATACTTTCGGGGCTCTTATTCATAAACGAAATGGACAAAATTCTGAAACCTTCACAGAATCTCTGTATTGTGCTCTTCTATCGCAACTCATTTTTTGAAAAAAAATTGTCAGAACTTTTTAGGCTTCATGCTAAAATATGTTACATTTTCAATACCTTGGGATATGCCTTACGTGCAGAAGATACAATTTTTGATTTTACTGATCTCAACTTTGAAATGGTCAGTCATTTTTTAATTGCACCAAACTTTACATAACACTCTAATGAATCTACAGTCATTTTTTGAGAAAAATCCTCAGAAGATAATTCTATCCGTATATTGCCTTAAAAAAAGTGTTTTTTTTTATCGTCCTACGTCATCTCTAACAAGGAAGCCTAGGTAGGTGTCGGCCTCCGATTTTCTTCATTCTGACATATGTTGTAGTACTCGAAAAACTAAGCAGCTCGTGGTTTTGGGAGTGAAAACCGCCCCCGAAAATTGGGGTTTTGAATACGCAGTAAATTGTTTCTCATATAGCAGCGGTATCTCTCACAATGAAACCAACTGCAAAATTTTTTTCACAATGAGAGATCAAAAATGTTATTCTTTCAAATTTTTCGAAAAATTTTCAAGAAGGTGAACTATCACCATAAGTAAAGTTCGCTGTTTGCATGTTTACATAAAATTAAGGAACTTCTATTACATAATTTTACATTATCAGAAGTAATCCTTACATTGGGAAGCCTTTATTTCAAATGTAACTTGAGTGAATGTATATTTTAAATGCATTATACTGCAGAATATTTTTAACTGTTAGAAAAATGTGAACGTGATTATGAGAAATAGATTTATAAGACCAGCAAGCATTATCATACTTTATTATTCATGAATGTGGTACAATAATAATGCTCTTCGAAAAAATGTTCGAAACACTAGGATTTTTTCCACCACAAGTACATCTAATAACGGCTACATTTTCACGTCCTTGAACTAAATACAATGTGCTGGAAAATGTCTTGAAGGAAAAATTTACTAGATTCACAAATTCTCCTCGTTTTGCCGTGGTGTAGCCACTTTTAAACTAGGACTATTAAAACTTGTTGTGATATCTTGATGATGACAATCTATTCCATAATGATTATCATTATCAAGTTATCACAATGTTTTTAAATACTCCTAGTCGAAAAAATCATTAAGTCAAAAAAAAAACATAAACTTTATATAATTATCGCGAGCAAAATATATTTTTTCAAATTTTTTGCCCTGAATTTACTCCTGTGTGGCAATTTTTTTGTAATCAATAATAATTTTAGGTTAGTTCATCCCCCTAAAAATTGTTCGAAAAATTTAAAAATATCATATTTTGGATCTCTTATTGTACGGACATTTTTCTAATTGGTTTTGTTTTAAAAACCTGCTTCATTCTAGAGAAACATAATAAAATCTACTTAAGGGTAGTTACCCCCTAGAAAATAATTTTTAGTGAAAATTCAAAAACACCTAAACTTTATTTAATTATGGCGAGCAACATATATCTTTTCCAACATTTTCAGCCTGAATTTATTACTGTTGGGCAATTATTGTGCAATTAAAAATAATGTTGTGGTATTACAACCCCCTAAAAATTTTTCGAAAAATTTTAAAATATCATATTTTGGATCTCTTATTATACGGCAATTTTTCTAATTGATTTTGTTTTAAAAAGCTGCTTCATTTCAAGGAAAAATAATAGAATGTACATAAGGTTGGCTACCCCCTAGAATATAATGTTTGATGAAAATTCAAAAACACGTTAACTTTATTTATTTATCGCGAGCAACATATATTTATTTCCAAATTTTTCGGCCTGAATATACTACATTTCGACAATTTTGGTGTAATCAAAAATAATGTTAGGGTATTTCACCCACCTAAAAACTTTTCGAAAAATTCGTTTTGTTTTGAAAACCTGCTTTATTTTAAAGAAGCATAAGAAGATTTACTAAAGGGCAGTTACCCCCTAGAAAATAATTTCGCGTGAGAATGCAAAAACACTGAAACTTTATTTAATTATCGCGAGCAACATATTTTTTCTCTAAATTTTGTGGTCTGAATTTACGCCTGTTTAGATATTTTTTGTGTTATCAGAAATAATTCAGGGGTAGTTCAACCCCCAAAAATTTTTCGAAAAATTTGAGAAAATCACATTTTTGATCTCTCATTGTGAGAACATTTTTCCAGTTGGTTTCATTGTGAAATATATGAGAAACTATTAACTGCGTATTTTAAACCCCAATTTTCGGGGGCAGTTTTCACCCTCGAAACCCCGATTTGGACAGATAAGAAAAAATACGTGTCGCTTAGTTTTTCGAGTACTACAACATATGTCAAAATGAAGAAAACCGGAGGCGGACACCTCCCTAGGTTTTCTTGTAAGTCATCTCTGCCGAGACTTTACCTTCTGAGTACTTGAATAGAGTACTACATGTATTTCTTGCTTGATAAAGTACATTTTCAATTTTTTTGAATGATGGAAATTGTATTGGTAACTTTTATATATATAATTGCAAAAGTGAACAGTTTTTGTTTAGGATATTAATTCAAACTGAATAATTTAAAAAAGAGCGGAGTGCCAAATATAGTATCAATGACGTTAATGATAAAAAAAAGAGTATAAGAAATGTTTACAATTATTAAAACTATTTGAGCTTTTTGCACTGGAAAATTCAAACATCCTACATTATTGAAAAAGTCTCCCTATGAAGAAATACTATTTGCTTCTCAGTTTGAATACTGTATTACCAACTTTACGCACTCTCGATTTTTCAGTTCAACATTTAAAGTCTCGGTTTTTCTGCAAGCATTATTGTTATTGGCTTGCTCTTGTATGCAATTTTACGGCGCGAAGTGAATGTTACCCATAACATTACAATGTTTGCCAGCTTATCCTAGAATTTATTCGTCGAGATGCAGAGTACGAGGTCAAACTACAGAGAAACGCTCTTCGTCTTCGCCTTCATTTAGGCTCTACTTTTAAAACAAACAATCACGCTAAAAATATTCATCCAGAAATTTAAATATTCTCGGTAAATGGACCAAGTGGGCTAGTAAACTCTGGTGAATTAATGTTTTTCATGAGATGGGATATAAAACTCTTTTTATACATATGGATGAAGCTTCCGCCAATGATATTTCTCAGGAACGTGTGATGCTTCTGGGAGCCAGTTAAGAACGACTAAATCTCTGTGGAATTACTAAAAGACGATCAACGGAACCTTGTGAGGGATCATTCCGTTATTGCATCCCCATCTTCAATAGAAAATATTGGAGTGTGAAATTGAAAAAACAATTATCACATACGAAAAATGCATGCAGAAAATATGTCATTTCTTTAGAAAATTTAGCTGATAAATTTGTATTTAGGTTAATTTAATGTACCTTCTATTTTTTAGGGCAATATGCGAAAAAAGTTATATAAAACTATTTTTTTTAATCTGACGTCTAGCATCATAGCACTATGTTACCTTCAAAGGCAATGTGTTCATTTTAAAATAAATAAGAAGCTCTTCCGGTTTTCAAATTAAGAAACACCATTTTCAAGTTGTTCTTAAATTAAAAACAATAAAAATGTGTAAAATAACGGTACGAAATAGAAAAAAGGTTGATTTATTACATCCAAGTAATACCCTAACTTAGTATTCTATGATATATGTCTGTAATAATTCGTGTTAAACCTTGCATACTTTTCATTAAGTAAACAGATTTTCTAAGAAGAGGTAACGCAAAAAGTTAAATGTTTTGAGCTAAAATTGAAGATATTCTTAAGAGAAATCACGAGAATTAGGACACAAAAGAATGTGTAATTGTTTTTCCGAGGGCAATAACTTTGTTATATTAATTCTTCCTGACTTTTTCTTACTTTCTGAAAAATATCCAGTGTAGCCTTGGTAGACCACAACCTTGAACGCCATCATTTTTCTCTTCTCACCTCTCAGCGTTTCCTATTTTCATCATCTTCATCTATTTTATAATGCCCCATATTTTATTTCCCTCATTCTTTGCCCACTGCTCGTTGCCCAGGCCTCCAGCTTCGGCTTTTCACGATCGATGGAAATACCTACAAGTATCCTCTGGAGTCGCAACTCAAATGGATAATATAAAGAAAATAAATTGTATACTTACTTTCTCCGAGACAATGTTTCTGAATGTAATACACAGGTTAGCTCCGACAGCAATTCAACATTTTTAGTTTATGAGCAGGGGAATGTTGAACGGTTGCTTAGCTCAAGTTGTGATTCTTCGGAATTGCTCCATTAATTTGAAGAAAACAGTAAAGGAAGACTTGAATTAAGAGAGTAAGAAAGAAAGAAAATAAATTTGAAAAATTGATAATGCAAACATCTCAGATTAAAAAATGATAAATTATTGCATATAAAAAGTCCAGCATTCCATTTCGTTTCAGAAACTATTCTTATTTGTTATTAAAATGCAGGCTGACCTCATATGAAATCATTTAAATTTCAACTGGTTTTTTAAAAATATTATAAGACGTGTATAATACTTATTTTAATAAGTACCCAATTGCATATTTAAGAGTTCCAAAATAATATATTTTTTTAATAGCTTGCAAAATATGAGAAATATTTGGAAAGTAATACTTGAAAAAATATTTTAATTTCAAAGTACTATTCTGCCCTGCAGAAGAAGCAGCCCTTAAGGTATAGAGGGATGGGAAAACTTAAAAAACTTGCAACAGTTTTGTAACTTGTCTTTATAAGATGAGTAGAGTATCTCAAATTGAAAGATTATAAAGATCTCAAAATTTAGAAGCCTTGTTTTAAGGACTGCCAAAATTCTGGGACCTTCAACATATAATAGGGGGAAAATATGCCATTGAGATGTGATGAAAAATTGAAAATCTGGGTACCAGAAAAAATGTTTTTTAAAACTTCTTCAATCTGGTTTTGAATGGCTTCTCCATCACTCAAATTTGATAAAATATCAATATATATACTGGGTGTTTTTATCACGATTTTCTGTGTACTAGGTCAGTAGACCTAGTACTTTTTGCTGTAGGCGTGGTAACGGGGTCATTTTGAGTTTAAAAACCTGCATTCTTATGTGTTTACATGAAAACGGTATAATGATAATTTTTGCTCTCCAAGTTTTCACAAACGGACAGCCATTTTACTGACAGCATAAGGGTTTCCTACGAAACTCTAAAATTTTGTATTTGTATTTGTATTTATAAAGTTGAGAAATTTGTCCTATGACGTTTTATTGAAAGGATCTTTAAAAAACCAAACGGAGTTGTTTTCCATTATTGCACGTCCATTAATTTTAACACCAACGTAGTTTTAGTCTTAACGAGATGAACTCTAAACCTACAAAAAAGTTACGGCAGAATCACAGTGTCACCAAATGAAATATCGAATTTCAAAATATTTCAAGTGGACGTGAAAGAGCTTAAAAAATACTTCAATTTCGTTGTTCTCTATTTGGCAGTATATAAAGATTTACAATTTTCTTCTTACTTTATTAGAAATCATTTGAAAAATATTACCACATTAGGAAAGACTATAATCATACGATGAACATGTTACAAAATTTTGTTAACTTACGAACAATTAATCGTATAAGGATAAATATTCACAAAATTCTTATGTCTATAATTTCTCAACTTGTGTGTGTGAATTTGTATTCAGGGACATATCACGGAGTGAAAACTTTATCTAAGTGTTATTCTAAAAAATCTATAAAATAATTAATAAAAATGAGTGAAACGACCGGGACCTTAATTTTACAACTTACCATGTTACTAGTTACTGCGAAATTGAAACATATTTTGCATTGTGAGAAAATTGCCAACAAATGTTTCTGGCAGTAATTTGTTTAGCAATTGTGTTACTTTGAATAAGTTTCTCACGAAACCTCTTTTTATATTTAGTTTCACCTGCGTGTATAAAACGAATTCTGGCATAAATGTCATAAAATAAAGTTGTTAAATCCAATAGAATTATTACATAAATTAAATTCTACTATGAACGATGTAAATATGGCGATTTCTGTTTGACAGTCGATAGAAGACAGAGAAGATTGAATATGTTCAAGTTGTAAACTTTGTTGTTGGGTACTCTCAGCAGCTAAGCAGACCGCAAATTGTTCACGTACTATAGCAAGCTGCTTTTAACATGGACGTTTAAGAACCTTTGAGCTCCTTAACCTCTTGAAGCTTTTGTACATAGACTTCTAAAACCCCCAGCACTTCTGAAATCCCACAATAATCTCTACATTACCACAATACACGCTTTTGAATTTTTTCTTAATCAAAATTTCCGTTACGGAATTTTGTTTTCGAGCCAGATTATTAATCTAGTATTTTATCGATTATAAAAGTCCCTCACAAATAACGTATTTTGCTTCATTCCAATATTTTAGCATTTAAAGAAGGCCTCACGTTTGCTGTATGTGATGAAAATGGAAAACATTTGAAATTTTAGCGGAAACTTGATAAAAATAAGATTTTTTATAAATACACCAAATCCTCGGTTTAAGGACAGTGGCGGGGGCTGTCTGCAAATAGCCTGGACCCTAAATCGAAGGAATCCAAACGTAAACAGGCAGTATCGTGTGAACCATTTCCGTTGGATTTTTCTCCGTAGTAAAAAATATTTGTTTAATTTTGTCCATTTTGTTGCCTAATACAGATAATAATTTAAGGTTGAAGAAAAATACATATCAATTTAAGAGAAACCGTTTGAAATTAGAACCTTACAAATATTCCGAAGGTATACTTAATTAAGTATACAATTAATTAAATACTAATTTGAGCTTGAGCCTTAATAAACGTTATCTACGATATGTCGAAAAATGTTTCAAAGCAGAGCATAACCAAAAAAAAACATGTTGTAATTAATAAATCAGAATAAATGATATGCATTCAATTTGTCGGAGACAAGCGAAACTAAATATTGAGCGAAACTGAGGAATAAATTTTGCCGTTACACGTAAAAATAAGGTTTGAAACTATTCTATCAAAACAGATTTCAAAACCAACTACGTGGACCAGCAATTCAAGGAATTCCTAAACCGTGGGACCCTAAGCCGCGGGTCTGGTGTATCTGGTTTCGAGTACATGTAACATGGTACATACATCAGAAATAAAAAATAGTGGGATAAATTCCTTTATAAAAATAAAACACATTAAGTGTTGAGTTTACATAAAAATTGTTGACAGATGAATAGAATAGGATGGGTCGTAAAACTCGATTTCTTGAAATTCGAAACGTTAATAGTTGGAGCGTGCCCTAATAATACCTAATACCTAATATTAACAAATTTCTTTATCTATAAACTTCTGCTTTTATTTGATATTTACAGACCAAAACTAAATTTTAAAAAAACTGCATCATTTCTGGTCTGACAGAAAATTTGTGAAAAAGTGGTCAAAACTTGAAACTTTAAAGGATTTTGACCAAAAGAGTGACCAAAAAGGTATTAGTCGATTTGAAAATTTTGTATGGTCCTGATTGGTTTTCCTAAAAGTCAAATATTCCGTACTATTACGCTTCAAGCTGCAAAAAAATCGAGGTTTTCGACCCACCCTAGAACTGAAGCTGACTTGATTATCTATAAATTAAAAAAATTATGTTCTGGCCCTGACAGTTCCAAAGTTGCGACCCGTGTAATTTGACCCTTTTTCCCTGATTTTGCTATAATTGCAGTTCTTTACGAATATCTCGCTCCCAATGCATCCCAACACAAAAGTAAGTTGTATTCTTTTTTTTAAATAGTTTTGTAAAAAAATTATATGCGCATATATATGAAATTATAGCGAGTGTTTTTTCAATTTACAGGTCATCGAGTTAGCTTCCATTATCTGTGGAAAATTTTCATTCAAGGTGTACCGAAATACGATAACTTTTAGAAAAATTAAAAAGTATAATCAGAAGAAATTGCCCAAATCAGGACATGGACCAATTATGTAATTAAATCACCCATTTTTCAACGTGATGACTGAACTATATATTTGTTTACCTATTTTTATTTTCTTCGTAGGATTTCTGAATTGCATCCGTTTTGTGCTTCATTTTTATTCTATTTTAGGAGGAATACAATTGAAATTTTACATACAAAAAAGTCGGAAAGCATTCTACTGCCCCTTAGGGAAAGAGACAGGAAATTTTATTCGGGAGTACATATTGCAATGAAAAAATTGAGAAAACCAATGTCCTTTTCACCGAGAACAATTCGACCAGTTCGTTCGAACGTTGCAGATAACCATTTTTGGAGTGCGATTGAAAACGTATCCGCTAGTATGTGAACTCCTTTTAAAATGTCAGGTTCAGTCGTTTTCGATTTTTCATTTTAATAAGTAATGCGTGTGGTTTTCGATGGACGAAGAAGATCTTTAATAAAAAAAAAAAAAAAACATTTTCATTCAATCTTATGAATTTTGAACTTATTATTCTCAGGATGGCCACAGCCCAATTACTTGTAAAAAATGAAAGTAACCTATTCAAACCAAAAAATTGACAAACAAATTCGAATAATTTAAGTAAAATTAGAGTAAATCTAGGTCAAAGTTCAGATGTTGACAATTGGGAACAATTCAAAAATATGAAAAATTCATTGGATTCGGTAAGTTAGAAATGAGTTAAGAAACGATCAAGGGAAGATTGTTGAAATCGATTGAAAATTCTTTGAAACCTTTCAAAATTCCTGACAGTATTGCAAATCCTTTACAATCTTTTGAAATCCCTTGAGAGTTTCTAAAGCTCTTGAAAATATATTGCAAACTCTGAAGTGCCCTAAGATATTTCAAATGTTTCGAAATCCCAATAAATTACTGAAATCAATTGAAAATTCCTTCAAATTTTAAAAAATATCCCGAAATTTTAAAAGTTTTTTTAAATCCCTTCAAATTATTGAAATGAATTGGAAATTTTTCGAAATATTTTAAAACATCTTCAAATATTTCAAACTCTTTGAAATATTTTAAAATCCCTTAAAATTGACTGAAGCTTTTTCAAGCTGTTTGGAAGTATTAAAAAAAAAACATTAAAATTCTCTGGAATACCTTCAAATTATTGACACCTATTAACAATTTCTTGGAATCCTTTAAAATAACCTAAAATATTTAAAATCCCTTGAAATCTCTCAAAATCCCTTG
>CAKNWT010308584.1:1472-15305 GCA_932066315.1 Andricus coriarius | reverse complement strand
ATGGGCGATAGGTTTGGGATAATTGTCGGGATTTGGGAAAGTGACGTTCGACAAACAGACAATCAAGAATTTTCAAAACGTAAATATTTCGGGTCATATGGTTCTATTTTAAATTCCATCTGCATATGCATCCTGACAATTAAATGACGTCATCTTTCGAAAGCCGAACGATGCGCCATAAGTAGGATTTTATTGTCTGTTTTATTTATTTTAATGTCATCTATTTCCATTTCCTATGATTATGATAGTCACTTATTTTCTATATTAATATTATTCACACTCGGTTTTCACAAATCATGATTGAAACATGCCTGGTATAATAATAAAAATGGTATACTTTAATTATTTCAACATATATCATTTCTCATGTTAATCCTTATCTGATTGAATGTTTCTGCGAGTCAGTGTTTATCAGTTTTTTATGATATTTTCCATCATTCAGATTAATCCTGTTAGTCCGAGTAAAGCATTATTTAAAGTCAATAAATTTTAATTTAATTAAACAAATCTGTTTGCTACCTAGGCACGTCAACTCCGAAGGCTCAATTAAACGATGATAAGCAAATTTTATGATGGAGTGTATAAATGTCAAGCAACGTAAGAGTTCAGACAATTTCATTATCAGTTACCTTTGGGTGGGACACAAGCAATTATACTCTGACATGCGTTAAACATGGATACGTCTAAACTAATCATCGCTTTAATATTGGCTATAAAATTAATTATGAATATCGTGCCATTATCGGCTATCAGATTTGGCCCATTTTCAGCTGCCAGAGTTGCACCTTTAGTAGAAATGCCTGGTATTGGTGAATTTGCCTTTGGAGAAAGAGTTCCAGGCGACCGATTTCTTCTATTGTACTTCGTGCATGTAAAAAAGAATCTATTCGGTGGCGTCCGTAAATACACGGAGAATATTAGGACCCGGCATGGAGAAATACTCACTCGAGTTGAACTCCAGAGTTTGTTACACTATGAGGCTGCAGGTGAACGTGTTCAGTTAATTGAATATGGTCCACATTACCCAAATGTCACTCTAAAGTTCTGGAGTAAACGGAACCGTGCAATCGATTTCACGGTATGGTTGTATGGTCGTTGAGCCGAAGCACAACATTTTATTAATATATGCAATATATATTTTTATGCATCAATTTCAATCAAATGCTTAGTAATATTCAAATGTATTCAAACAACCTAACAATAATGTGAATAAAACTAATGTACAGCAAAATTTTCCATATATAGAGTGACTTTTTTATTTGTCTATCTTAGTATATTAGGAAGTCCTGAAAATACTTTCATGGCATTGGGTCAGACCAACGTGCATAGTATATTTTCTGCCATTTCTTAAAATATATTCTTTAATTATTATTATACCATTGAGCCATTTCCCTTTCGGGGTAAGCGTAACTCACTCGGTGAGAAAGGGAGTAATGTGGGGAAGGAGGTATACATTTTTAGGTTGGTCTAGAATTTCCGTGTTATTTATTGAAACAACATGTTCTTTCCGCAACACTGCTCCAACCCAGATTGCTGATCAATCTTTCTAGCGATCACCCCAAGTGCGGAGATTCACAAATACATCAGGTGAGACTCCCCACTCGGGCCCATTAGTATCCAAGGTTTTCTGTTTTAGGCGTCGTTCACTTCACTGACACTCTTTTTATAGATTGATAGGTCCACGTCTCGCTACCATACACCACAGTCAGTATAAATATAGAAGTATGTATTGCTCTTTCAGCTTTACTTGATGTATTTTTACTTGTAATAATCGGCCCTGCTTTACCGATTACGTATTTACTCCCGTTTATACGCTTATCTTACATCCCATCTATCTTTTCATCACTAGTGAATAGGCTACCAGGATATACGTACTTATGAACTGCTTCTGTTCTCTTATTATTTAGGACAATGCTGCAAATGATTTTTCTCCCCCTTTAACTTCAAACACCAAAATTTTTCTTTTATTTATGTTAATTTTGAGGCCCATTTTCTTTCTGCTTGTATTCATTTTGCTCAACATTCTTTACAAGTCTTCGATTGACTCTGCCATAACAACCTTATCTGCGAACGCTAACCCACGTACCCTCACTATCTCGAGATCCACAGCTTATTTGTCGAAGATGGCCATTCTTAGACACTTGTCCATGAATATAATAAATGGCCATGAGGACATAACGCATCCTTGTCTAACACCTTGCATAATACTGAACCAGTCACTCAATTTCCCATCAACCCTTACGTACTCTTTCAGGACTTCTCAAAGTTTATATATTTTACTTACTGTACTTAATAAGCTGATACCTCTGTAATTATTGTAGTTGCTTTTGCCCCCTTTTCTTTGTATTTTGGTATGATAATCCCTTTTCCCCAGTTATCAGGAACTTCTTTCATCTCGATACATAAATTTATGAATTCGCACAATCTGTGAGGTATTTAATCACCACCATATCTAAGTATTTCAGCGTTAACACTGTCTACACCAGCAGCCCGACCATTTTTTAATTTATTGATGATATCCCTAACCTCAGTGGCACAGACTTTCTCAATTGAGTTTTCTAACGCATCGTGTCCTATTTCTCAGTTTTGGTGCCCTATAGCTTTATCTCCTAATAAATCCTCAAAAGAATATCTCAAAGCGTCTTCTATACCGTCTGTATCATATAGCATTTCCCCCTTGCTATTTCTCATACTGACAAACTCTGGACATTTACCTCGCTCCATATTGTTCTGATTTTATCTTTACTTTCTTTGACTAGTAGTTTAACTTTCCTCTTTCTGGGTCTGTAATCAGTGTCAAGTCTATTTCTCTCCTCATCGCTAATGCCTGTGATTTTAAACATTATTTTATGTGCTTTTTTCTCTTCTTGGGCGGCTGCCTGAATTTTATCATTATACCATGCATTACCAGACATTCTTCCTACAACCGCAGTACCACACACTTCAGTCGCACTTCTAGCAATTACATCCTGGATCATAGCCGCTACGTCTCTATATCTTTATTGTCTATTAGTGCCTTCCAGGCTACCGTATCAATGCGTTCGTTTATCTTATTCTAAAAATCTATTCGCTCTTGCGGTAGCCTGGAAGGCACTAATAGACAATAAAGATATAGAGTCGTAGTGGCTGTCTATTCGCACTTGCGGTTTCTGTAAATTCTCAATCGAGCGGTTGGGTGCAAGAACGGCTTCTTGCATTTTTCTTAATTACAGATTGACAGCCGAATGAAAATAGTAATCCGTAAAGCCGAAAGTTGGATTAGGAGAAGAGTCAAGTGTTGGAAGATCGTGAAAGTTTATGCAGGTACATATATCTATTTCTTCATAAACAAATCATGGGAATGTTTGATGAAGGAAAATTTTGTATTTTATTTTAAAAGTGGTTAGAGAAAAATAAAGTTAGGAAGATAGCCCTAATGTTTGAATGCAGCTCTTGGCTCTCAGCTTCTATAAGTCAGCATGTACTCAAATTAATATGGTAAGAAGAAAATGAATTTGATGTTGCACAGCTCTTTCGTATTTATCAACGCCATGTTCGCAACATTTTTCTGGTATTTTTTTTAACTAATTAAATTTTCACAAATACCTATAGAAGAAAAATGTGGCAGCAATAAAGAATAAAAGTGGGTAGTTATCAAAATAAAAGGCACTTTAAATCCCTTTTTTAAATTCATAAAGTTTATTGTATTCTTTAAATTTATAAACATCTTCCCAATATGCGTTAAGCTGTTTTTAATTTTTTTCAGATTCGTTTAAATATGCTCGTGCTACTGTTATTTTTATTGCTCTGATTCTTTTAAATGCAATATAAATGCACATTAAATTTCCCGCCCTAAAGTTTTTGAAATATTAATCGGAAGTGTTCAGAAATGATTTCCATATAATTATTATTTTTACTTTCAGGTGAGAACGACATTGATCATCAGGCTTTCATTGTTTGTGCATATTTTTCTATATGCGTTTTAAAAATTTCGAGAACAATTTTCCCACTTATTTTCTAGAAACCATGTTAATTTATACCACTCCATATTACCTAATTATTTTTATGAAGCTTTTAAAATGATAAAAAATTATATACAGTCTATTTATAGTAAATTATGTTTACACTTGAAATAAAAAACGTATTTCGAAAGTAGAAGGTACGAGATTATTTTTGTTTAGATTCAAAATTTGCTCTTGATTAAGGATTTGAGCCAGACGTACCAATATTAAAAATCAATTGAACTAAAGTCACAAGAACTTATTGTTATTTATCGAATGTGAGAATATTTCTCAAAAAACTTAAAAATAAGTTTCAATAACTTATGAAGGACGTAACATGTTTGAATTTCAATTTGGCAACTCGAATCAGATGGTGATCTCTATCTTGGTATTGGTATTAGTCGTAAGTTTTTTAAAACTCAGAATGTTATTATCCTTTTTCTTTGACCCTTGAATCAGAATGTAATTCGTTTATTGAAAACTACTTCCAACTTTTCATTTTTAATATAACAAATTTATTTCCGTTTCTGCAATAAGAAATAAGTCTTATTGAAAACCATACTTAAAAATAATATTTCTGTCCGAAATGATACATATACAGTAGTTTTTTCAAAACTTACTTTTTTTGAAAAATTAAATGATGCAAGCTGTTTGAAAGCATTGAATTTAATAACGATTGAATTAGCTATACAAAAAATTAAGAAATAAATTTGTCCACTTCATTCTAGCAATTTTAGTGTGGATAGGTAAATCGATTTAAATTTTGCTCTTATATTAATAAAATTTTTTTTCTTCTGTCTCATATTTCCTATTTATTTTTATTTATATTTCATTTTTACTCTTCCGTAATTTTTTAGATAATGGAAAATTATGGACACTCTATTTATACTAAATTGTATTCACGTGAGAAATTAAAAACGTATTTTGAAAAGAGATGTTACTTGATTATATTTGTTTAAATTCAACATTTGCCCTCGACTTCGGATTTGCACCAGACGTACCCATTTAAAATTAATTTGACTTGAATTACAAAAACTTATTTTTTTTTATCGAATTTCAGCAGATCTGTTTATCTACTCTTCATGCTTTTCATCGTCGTCAAACTCTTTCGGAGCTTCCGTGGCGCTGTATGATGAGAAATGTGATGTAAAAAACTGCTTTCCTTTTTCGGTCACATAACACATGAAACACATTAAGTCTCAGATTTTTAATGTGGCAACTCCAACAGATGGTGATATTTCTCATTAATGTCTTTGAGAGAGTCAACATTCGGTTTTATTGAATAAGACGTAAAGTCTTGTATTTTATAATCCTCGAAGACTTTGACTTGTCCATCCGCGGAATAGACGATCACGGATGCCTTGCTGATTAAAAAGTCTTGAAGTTTCTTTAGTTTATCATCCAGTGTGAGATCGTAATGTTCCACCCATCGACGATATAAAAAGGTGGGTTGCGGTTTTGAGTAGTCAACCGCACGTACTCTGAGGCAGTGTCTATAATTTCTGCCCATTTTTCGTTGATAGTATATTACGAAATTTTTATCTTACTGGCAGAAAGAATGTCCCTGAAACAAAAAAATGTGCACGATTTCAAAGCGTAACTTTGAGGCCGGCAAAAGCAAATAGCTGAAGACGGTATAGTTTTTAATTTAAGCAAGCGTAGCGTCAGAAAATAAAATTATTTTCTTGTGACTCCCGGGTTTAAATTCTTGCTTTATGACGTCATAGAGAGAGCTACGTACTGTATTGGAAACTTTTTCGAAAAGTCTTTCTACGAAGTGAATCATATAACTATTCTGGTTAGTGTGAGCGTAAATGTTGAAAGTATAAAACCAGAGTAACCTGCAACAACACTGAATTCACTGGAACTTTTGGTGAAAGAAGATTTTGCCCGCAGTCAAATTCTAGACACAAATTCCACTCTTTTTTTTCCAGGAAACAATGCTTCTATTGCAAATACCTTTTGGCTGCTGATTTGCATCTTTTCACATCTTCGCCTTCATCTCCCTTTATTTCGCTTTCGTGACAAATGTTACAGACCTCTGATCTTGGCAGTCTGAATGTAAAAGACGGATTTTTGTTAAAATACTGACGATATTTATAATACTTTATTATTTTATTTATATTATATTATTTATATTTTTATTATTTTATATATTACATTGATTTAAAAATTGGTTTGTTTTGTCGCCGGTTACTTGAACATAAAATTCACAAAAAATCTCATATAGATTGCCTTAGTTGAGTTCTGGATTTGTAAATTATTGTATTGCACTGTTCTCTCATGAGTCGTTTCACTTCTGGTGTTAATTCGACCTCATGATGTGCATGCTTTCCGCTAAGATCTTCTACATTTCCTGCGACTATTTGTTCCTTTACAGTCCTTAATCTTTTTTCACTTATGCCTAATACGTGACAAAGCCAGGTATTGCAGACTCGTATTTCATTACCATTTGCATCAATCGTAGCAAGTCACCAAGTCAACCAGTTCAGGTGGTTCTGATTTCTAGATGACAGATCCCTCATTCGTACCATGGACAGTAGCATCAAATTTTGTTTTGTGTAATCTCCTAAGCTCCAGAATCTTTTGTGCAGTACTTTCTGATCTCTAACAGTTATCTTTTTGTTGCACTCTTGACTCTTTCAGAAAAATGTGAGTGGAGAAAACTCCTTAGCTTCCACTTTCTTTTCAGAAGTGGAAACATAACTTTATCCCTGCATAAATATAAGAATAATCTTTCAAGAATTTTTTTCTAGAACTAAGCTACATATTTTCTAAAAACACAATAACTTTCTGAAATTAATTGATTTTACAGACACTTAAAAATACATACTTTACTGTAATGATCTCAATGCTCTCGATCAATTAAAGATTAAATAATTTTTTTTCTAGCGATTGATTATATTATAGTAAAAGTTGTTTGAACATTTTCAAATCGTGAGTTTCGAACTCCGAGGATTCCATAATATTAGTAGTATCATGCGAAGTAATATTAAAATCAGTAGTGAATTTAATAACTATTTTTTGTAAGGAGAAAAGTTGAAAATGTTGTAATTATAAAAAAAAAGAAACAAAATTTAAAGTGTAAAGGCCCTATTAGATACGATAGCATTTACATGAAAATCACTTGCAATTTATACTCTAATTTTAATCCGAATAAAATAATCTGTTTTACTGGAAGTCAGGAGAAGAGTAGGAAAAATGGTTAAAATTGAAAATAACGACCAAAGTTCCTGCAAATATATTTTTGAAAAAATCGTACATCGAACATCCCAGGTGTGTTGAAAAAATTCCTATGCCAAGAACTAAATGAGTTATAGTGTGGAACAGAAATAAAATATTCTGAAATTCGAAATCTCCACTACGTGAAAAATTAGCGAATAGGGATCCTAAAACAGTATAATTAATTTTTAATCGATAGATATGTAGCTTGGTTATCCTTGCTCAACAAGAATGTTTAAAAAGCTTCTCGCGTGCAGAATTGAAAAATTTTCTTGAGTTTCAATTCTTTGTACATTCTTGGAAATCAAAAAAGACTTTCTAATTTTTTGCGGATTTTAGTACATTATTTTCTAATAGATAATTCCTAATAAACTAACTCCTTCTGGCTCTTGTGGTGAAGTTTCTTTCCCAGAAATTCTCACCTCTTTTCCTCTTTCGACATTTCTCCATTCTTATAACTTTTTACTTGTGACAGCAAACGAAGAAAATATCAACAGAATATCTTACGACAAATCTACAAATTGTTGTCGTCTGCTTTTCTACAGCAAAACAAAATTTCTTTACCGACTGGTGCTAAACTAACAAAGAAAAATAACGGAAGACTAGGCAGTTTAAATACTAGGCTTATTAATGAAAGGTGTTGCACAATTATTTTATCTTCTTGAAAAATTTGTTACTTGCATTTACTTGCGTTCGAGACTTTGTTTTCATTAAATAAATTACATTTTGACTTTAGGGTCAAACAAAAAGCTTCATGACATCCTTGGTTTTAATAAACTTATGACTAATACCAATACCAAGCTAAAGATCACTAGCTGATTGAAGTTGCCAAATTCAACCATGTTATTTCCTTCATGAGTTATTGAAACTTTTTTTCAAGTTTTTTTTTAAACTTTCGGCTTTACGGCTTACTATGTCCATTCGGCTGTCAATCTGTCATTGCGTGTCGCAATGTTTTACAGGGAAATATCTCGCAAACTGCGTGAGGATCTTAGTCACGTGACGTGACTGAACTGGACATACGAACTTAGGATAAACCCAATGGCTCAATCTTGATTCGTATTTGTTTCGATTTTTTGGTTCTCTTTCTTATCCACCGCTGACCTACGTTTATTTTTGAGACTACAAGGTAATGATCAGTATTGTATTCAGAACCCATCATGAACCTTGTATCTTTTACTAGCCCTCTTAGTCTTCCATCCGCAACAACGAAGTCAATTATACTATGGCTATCTCCTCTACAGCAGGTGTACATGTGGATCATTTAATCCCTAAACTAATTATTTGTAATAAATAAGACATTTTCTAAGCATCAGCTAACTAATCTTTTCCCGTTATCATTTGTTTTTCGATCACCATGATCGCGAGCACTTATAGTATCATATAGTTTCTTAGAATGCTTCTTTTACTGCACTGCTGTCACCATAAACTAGGGCGTAGCATGATATGTTAAATAATTTTCTGATTCCAAATTTCGTTCTAAACTACAACAATCTGGGATATTCAAATCCTTGATCCCTGAGATGCTGCCTCGCTCTTTAATTCATAAGCAAACCGACGCCTTGAATACGATGTGATTCACTATTTGCTCCTGAAAATAATTTAAACCCGGCTTCCAACACCCCATTTTCTATGTTCCTACTGTAGCATCCTTTTTTCTTTATTTCAGGTACACATAAAATATCTATCTTTGTTACGTGCATAGTTTCTCAAATTTATGGCTCCATATTACCATTATGCTATTTGCCTTTAGTGCTGAATTATTACTCAGTGTCAGATTTACATTCACATACTTTTATATATACAATTGTAATTAGAGATTAATAAAATTCCGTGCAGTGGTTTATCAACCATATAACACTACGACGAAAGTGATTTCATGGTTCCGTTTATTTCAAAACTTTAGGGTGACATTTGGGTAATTTGAACCATATTCAATTACCTGGAAACGTCCACCTGCAAACTCGCAGACTAACCAACTGCGAGTTTGAAGTCAACTAAGTATTTCTCCATGCTGATCCTCAATATTCTCCGTGTGTTTACAGGCGCCGACTAGTCGATTGGCTCTTGCAAGTAAGAAGTAGAAGAAAAGAAATCGGTCGCCTGGAACACTTTATTCGGAATAAAAAATCATTCGGAATTTCTTCTAATGGTCCAGGTTCAACTTTGGTATATGAAAGTGGTGTCAATCTGACAGCTGATGATAGAACTCCATTAATTAACAATTTCATAGCAAATATAAGAGCGAAGATTAGTGCAGACACAGTTTTTACGTATTCCAGTGTATAATCACTTGTGTTTTATCTAATAATGACTTATTTTTAAATTATTCAAACCCTATAGCTAATCAGAAAGTAAATATAAAAGTCTGATTCAGGATACAGTTATTTATACACTTTATTATCAAATTTGCTTATCAGCGTTGAAATATGCCTTCTCAGTTGACATGAGTTTCGCCCACATATTGTTCTTGGAGGAGTCAGAGATGGTGATCTTTGAGACAAAGTTTGAAAATCTTTAAAGAGAAGCGGATTCCGGGATTTGGCTGTACGCAACAGAACTTTGAATTACTAGTTAAGAGCATGTACCATACTGTGAGGTGGTCAATTTTTTTAAAAGAACCTATGCGTAAGTAATTATATCAATAGAAATTAGTTTTATATACATTTATATGTATGTAATATTTAATACTTTCCCGTAGTGTGTAAATCACTCTCTTCTTGATTTAAAAATATATAATGTAACCGAATAATTTCAAATTTAGCGCATATTAAAAATTGATTGTGAATATTCAATAAAAATTAAAATATCTCAGAATTTTGTTCAATAAATACATGTTCTATTTCAATAAAATTAAACGAATTCGGGTTATAAAATTATGAAATACGCAAATCTTGCTACTAAATTTTAATCGCACTCACGGCACTCATTTTCACACTTATACACGGACATAATAATACGAGTCATGAAAAAAAATACATTTAAATAAATATTACAAAAAATAAAACGCAGACGAATTGTGCCATACTATTTTTGTCGATGATCCTCCTAATCAAAAAGAATCTTGTTATCGGAGTAAAATTGATGGTTAAAAGAGCGATGTAGGCCAAGCTGAAATTGGCGAAATATAAAAATCCTTCTAATTCCAATAAAGTAAAATTGTGGCATTTTTCTTCAAGTCATTATTAAGCCTTGATTGATGTAAAGTTGGAACAAAAGTACGGTAGTAAAATACGCCGCTGTAAAAGTTTATGAAAATGAATATAAACCTTTATAATAAATTGAATTCCAAAAAACGTGTGCACTTAAACAATTTTAGATTCGTACCTGACGTCGTTCACTTTCACTGATTTTTCATTAAGTTGAACTGTCGCCATACGGCGTACAGTGGACCTTTTTTGAATTTCTGTCTCAAAATCGTAGAACTTTGGATAGGAATGACATAAAAGGATATTTTTTTTTAAATTGAAGAAAAAACCTTTCCGAATATAGAAAAATTATAGAGAAAGTCAAAAAAAAATTATTTTGACCTTGAAAATCTGTGTTGAAGATGGCATTTTTGGCAAAAATAATCGTTTATTGAATACAAAAAACGCTTAGATTTTACATTTTATGTGCTACACATGTTTTTATATACATTTTTGCATGCTCAATCCGAATCTGATATTTAAATCGCTGTAAGACAAAATCCAAAATGGCGGAGTCAATATGGCAGACTAAAATTGTAAAACGAAACCGATTAGACTAAAAGTTGCTACAAATTGTGCTTGCAGGTCGCTGATTATAAATCCAAGGTCAAAAATTAAAAATTCAAAATGGCGGATCCAATATGGCGGACCGAAATTGTAAATGAAACTCGATTTGACTAAAATTGGCTGCAAAGGCGTTTTTCGGGTTGCTGATTTCAAATCCAGGGTCAAAATTAAAAAATTGAAAACAGCTGTTCCAATATGGCGGACCACAATTATAGAACCAAATTTATTTGACTTAAAATAGCCCATCAGTGGGTTTTAGGTGGTTGCTTTGAAATGCAAAGTCAAAATTCCAGAGTTTTAAAAAGCCATATTGGATCCGCCATTAAAAATTTTTCAATTTTGACTCTGGATTTGGAATGAGCGACCCGAAAAACCACCTTATAGAAAATTTTAGTCAAATCGGTATCCTTTTACAATGTTGTTCCGCCATATTGGATCCGCGTTTTGTAATTTTTCGATTCTGACCCTGGATTTAAAATCAGCTACATGAAAAAACCCCGAGTAGCATTCTTTAGTCAAATCGGCTTCCTATTACAATGTTCGTCCGCTATATTGGATCAGCAATTTTGACCCTGGATTTGAAATCAGCGACCAGAAAACACCCTTGTAGCAAATTTTAGTCAAATCGGGTTCCTTTTACAATTTTGGTCCGCCATATTGGATCCGCCATTTTTAATTTTTGACCTTGGAATTGTAATCAGCGACCTGAAAACCCAACTTGTAGCAAATTTTAGTCAAATCGGTTTCGTTTTACAATATTAGTCTGCCATATTGACTCCGACATTTTGGATTTAGTCTTACAACGATTTACATATCAGATTCGGATTGGGCATGCAAACATCTATATAAAAACATGTATAGCACATAAAATGTAAAATCTAAGCGTTTTTAGTATTTAATAAACGATTTTTTTGCCATAAATGCCACCTTCAATACAGATTTCCAAGGTCAAAATGATTTTTTTTCTACTTTTTCTATAATTTTTCTATATTCGGAAAGGTTTTTTGCTAAATTTAAAAAAAAATCCCTCTAGCTCATTCCGATCCAAAGTTCTACGATTTTGAGACAGAATTTCAAAAAAGGTCCACTGTGCGCCGTATGGCGACAGTTCAACTTAATGAAAAATCAATGAAATACTGCAGTGCCATACTGCACTAATAAGAGACGCAGATAGCAACTTTCGGATATTTCGAGTTCCACTTTCGTCTACCTTCACCCATGGGACATATCACTCCTTACTAGTCCTTCATGGATTGAACACTGGAATCTTTAGTTCAATAATTTTTTTCAACTTCTTTCTTTCTTGTACACTAACTACTTTCAACAAGTATAGACAGTGTCTCCCCTGGTGGTAAGAAGAAAAAATATACTTAAGGCGGGAAATTTCAAACCCTAAGTATGAGTATTGTAACACTCGAGACTGTTTTTCTGAGTCTTATTGTAATACCTGAATCTAGCTCTTAAATAATACTTTGTTTTTACATTACTAATATAGAAACAATAATAATTTAATAATTTTTAAACAATTTTTAATACCAAAATTGAATTCAACGTTAAACACTATTTAATTTGCTTACTTTATTGAAAGTAAATTTTCGCGATACATCCCGATATAATTTCTATTTAATTTTATTTGAGTAATGTCAGAGAGAGAGAGAAACAGTAATATTATTATACAGGGTATCACAAAAGTCCCGGGACGGTTGAATATTTTCTCAGATAAGATATTTTTCAGGGAGGTCAAGGTCATTCTTGAAGTAACTTTCAACGAGGAATTCAATGGTGACCTTTTTTTTATCTTGATTCTGACCTACACGGTCATTTCAAGGTCAAATTAATTTTTTTTAATTTGAAACTTCTATTTTTGACCCCGGGAACTGATAGAGCGGAAAATTTTACGCTCAGATATGACCTTGAACAATCGAAAATTAGACCTGAGAAGGTCATGGCAAGGTCAAACAACATACACTCATATGACTCGACTGGCATGCAGTTTTGAAGAAAATACACGCCAGTCGAGTCATCTTGCTGTACGTTGTTTGACCATGCCATGACCTTCCCAGGTCAAATTTTCTGAAGGTCATGGTCATGATCAAAATAAAAGTCACCCTTGAATTCCTCGTTGAAAGTTACTTCAAGAATGACCTTGATCTCCCTGAAAAAATGTCTTACCCGAGGAGATATGCAGCCATCTCGGAACTTTTGTGACACCCTGTATAATAATATTACTGTTTCTCTCTCTGATATTAATCAAATAAAATTGAATGGAAATTATATTGGGATGTATCGCGAAAATGTACTTTCAATAAAGTAAGCAAATTAAATTGTGTTTACCGTTGAATTCAATTTTGGTATTAAAAATTGTTTAAAAATTGTTTTAAATCTATTTTTTCATCATTGAACTATTATTTTTAATATATTACTATCAAGAAACATTAGATATACTTTCTGAAAGTCTTTTCTAATTCAATTTGTTAGAAAAGGATTAACTTATCATAATAATGATAGACTTATTTGCCGAAAATTTGATCTAAAAGCTATTTTTTATTTTGTATGTTCACTAAAATAATGTTAGTTCGCGAACAACTTTAGACCTTTTAAATAAAAAAACCTATTTGTTCCAAAAATTTTGTTAGATGAGTAATTTGATAGAAAAAAGTCATATTTTTCCATTATTTACCTGCCTTTCGTAATATTTCAAAATAGTCGAATTTTTTGAAAAAGTTTGGAAGAAAGTTATTTCTATCAATAAAATGGAACTTTTTCGTAGAACCAAATTTTGTTGTTGACATGCAACTTTTGAAGAAAAGCCATTTATAAAAATCTTTCAAAGTTGATTTTTATGAAATGCGCATGATTTTCAGGCACATGAGGTT
>CAKNWT010308566.1:0-15055 GCA_932066315.1 Andricus coriarius | reverse complement strand
ACATATAACTGAAAACTGCACCTTAAACAATATTTTGGCAAGGATATAAAAACAGACACATGATAAACTTTACAAAGTCTTAACATTGGCTGTGGAAGCAATTCTTTTTTTAAACAATAAACTGTGAGTAGGAACTCTGTCAATAATATCGACATTTGGATTTTTTTCAACAATTGCTCATTCCACGGTCATCTGCACGAAAGCACCAGTGTGCTCTTAACTTAATGAGCTTCTCAACCTGTTTTTGACCAATTTTAAAATTGAAAAAGATCTTTCACAAGCTACCTGTGTTAAATACACACAGACTGCGCATTTTTTACAAGGCTTGCATATTGTCTCTTGTGATGTAGAGTTCGCAAAGCCTTCATCGTCTTCTAAATCCTTTTGATGAACAGTGGAACAGTAGGAAAGCTGTGCATGCGCACTTTCGAGATAAGGTACTTTAGACACTGGCATAGGTAACTTTAAACACTGGTTTTAGTTAGTTAGTTTAGTTAGTTTTAAAGTGGGCGGGGGGCCCCGTGCAGTGCCCCCCTGGCGCTCAAGCTATGAAGCCTATTGTGCCACACCCGTGTTTAATCTCAAGGCAGTACTCCGAATCCGGCCAATCTTTTGCCGAGTGTTTTTGGATCTCGGTAGGTTTCCTTGTTACCAACGTTCTGAAATTATACCTCTCAGGTGCCAGGCATACTTATCGCACAGTAAATGGCGTCCTACTTGTTTGTGGCCAAGTGGCCCCCACCCACTCTGGCATTCGGCAGCCTCCCTAGCAGGCTAGGGTGGATGGAGCGATCCCTCTAAAGTCATCAGTTAGATGCACAGATTCGAAACACTGCCCTGGTGTGTTATGTAAGTGTGTGTGTGTGTGTGTTCATTACTCGAAATTGGCCAGCGACCGCCGAGCAAGAGGCCCCCGTAGGTGCCTCAAGCACAGAAGTCCCCCGTAGGAGCCTCGAGTGCAAGAGTCCCCGTACGAGCCTCAAGCACAAAGAGATCGCTGACTCATCTTCGAGTCTTCTCAAAATCGGCTTCGACCCCCAAGGTTAGGCCCTCGTCAGAGCCCATTTATCCTTGGTAAGGTATCAGCTTTTTCTGAGGGGACCTACAGTTTAAGGAGGGTTTCGAACCACCGAAGCCCCGGTAGAAGTACATAGAAAAATTTCCATTGGTACCCGGCTCAGGGATCGAACCCCAGACCTCCTGCATGGATGTCTAACGCGCTATCGTCTGAGCCACCGAGGCTTCTTAAACACTGGTGTTGGTATCTTCTTGTAATAAATTTAGATTTAACTTGAGCAAATATTTTAATGATTGAAGTTTTGTTTTAAGTTTTTCGTAGCCGTTTTCATTCTTCGTACAAAAGGGCATAAGCGCCAACATTTGGCACAGAAAATGGGCAAGAGCGTCAAATTTTCTTTTTCATACAATTTTTGTTAGATAATTTGTTTTCAACTATTTTTTTTGCAAAAAATGTTTGCAAGAGTTTGTTTTCACAAATTTTTTTTTTTCAAAAATTAAAAAAAACTTTCTGTAAATTTGTTTTCAACAAATTTTGGTTAAGATTTTGTTTGCAAAAGAATTTGTTTACAAAATTTAAAAATCTTTTCTTTTAAGATTCTGTTAAGACTTAAATTAACGTCTTAATAGACTACGAAACCCTTCCTTGTATGTGCTCGGCGCCTACTTTGACTACTTTTTTCGTTTTGGGACAGCAGACGGGGGGCGGGGGGGTCTTAACTCCACTCTATGCAAGTATTTTTCGTTAACTCCTCCTAACACAACCAGTGAGAGAGTTTGTTATAACTACCCACATTTTTTTTTGTTAAATTAACCATGAAACGATTTCCCTCAACATCAGTGGAAATTGTTCGAAGATAACGTGGGACAACGAAATATTTTTGGGAGTGGAACCAAGTGGAATATAAGTTTTCTGGTGTGCTGATCACGAATCCGTGGCCCTTATGACCCCTACACGTCAGGATCAAGGTCATTTGAAGGTCAACTTAGTTAATTCTAGAGATATTATCTTTTTGACCTCAGATTATGAAAGAGCGGAAAATTTTACGTTCGGATATATTTTTACGCACGGGATCGAGTGACCTCTAGAGGTCACATGAAGATCAAAAGTTTCCTTTGGAATTTCTGAACCTCGTATCTTGTCATGGTTTGCTAATATCACGGTAAATATGTTTACAAAATACGTTATCGGGTGTGCTGATCACGAATCCGCGACCCTTATGACCCCTACACGTCAGGATCAAGGTCATTTGAAGTTCTACTTCATTAATTCGAGAGATATCATCTTTTTGACCTCAGACCTTTAAATGACCTTCGTACTGACGTGTAGGGGTCATAAGGGCCACGGATTCGTGATTAGCGCACCCGAAAAAGTATTTTGTAAGGGTCATTACCTCGATATTAGTAAACCATGACAAGCTACTAGGTTCAGAAGTTCTAAATAATGGTTTTGACATTCATATGACCTCAAGAGGTCACTGGAACCCGTGGATAAAAATATTTTTGAACGTAAAATTTCCTGCTCTTTCAGAATATGGGGTCAAAAACATGATATCTCTCGAATTAACAAAGTTGTCCTTCAAATGACCTTGATCCTGACATGTGGGGTCATAGGGGTCACGGATTCGTGATCAGCGTACCTGAAAACGTATTTTGTAAGGATCATTATCTTGATCTTAACAAACCATGACAAGCTACTAGGTTCAGAAATTCTAAAGAATGCTTTTGACATTCATATGACTTCTAGAGGTCACTGGGACCCGTGGGTAAAAATATATCCGAAAGTAAAATTTTCCGCTCTTTCAGAATCTGAGGTCAAAAAGATGATCACTCTCGAATTAACAAAGTTGACCTTCAACTGACCCTGATCCTGACGTTTAGGGGTCATAGGGGTCACGGATTCGTGATCAGCGCACCTGAAAACGTATAATCCACTTGGTTCCACTC
Organism: Andricus coriarius; assembly: GCA_932066315.1. Classification (NCBI taxonomy): domain Eukaryota; kingdom Metazoa; phylum Arthropoda; class Insecta; order Hymenoptera; family Cynipidae; genus Andricus; species Andricus coriarius. Next base: position 12,091 of record CAKNWT010308566.1, on the reverse strand, counting down.
CCGAAAATATTTTGTATTCCTGCGTTATTTTCGAACAATTTCCACTGAAGTTGAGGCAAGGCGTTTCATGGTTAATTAAAAAAAATATATGGGTAGTTATAACAATTCCCTCACTTGAAATATTAAATATAACATTTTTCGAGAAGAATAAAAATTTAATTTTTATTATTTGATTGAAATCGTCGCGCGGCTCGAAATTTTTCCCATATTTATTACTGTGGGGCGTTGGAAAAAATAGCGTGTGATACACGTGCGCATAAGTGATTGCTAACTCGTCTGATTGCATCTTTAGCCTGCGGCTCGAAGCACTCGTCTACCCACTTATGCTTTGAGCTTCTGCCTTATGCTGCAAAATTCACACTCGCACACAATCACTTATTTTGCACACTTGTATCACAAATAACTATTATATGATCTTGCCATTGATCGATGATCTGGCTTTACTCCTTCTGAATTTTCCACAGCGTCTAGGGTAAGAATTACGCTGCCGTACATCGAACTTTTTTGATCTTTAAATGTGCCAAATATTCTAAATAGAGCTACATCTTTAGACCTCCAGCGTGTCTCTCCAATAGTCTGAAGTCTCATAGCATCATACGTGAATTTGTCCTGTTGATTCGCGGTTGAGCCACGCTGCAAAGCCGTTATATGCAGGGTTTCTACGGGTATGGAAAACCTGGAAAAGTCAGGGGGAAAAAAAGTGGTCAGGGAAATCAGGGGAAAGTCAGGGAAAATGGAAAATGTTCTGGAATTTCACACAAAATTCGGGCAACACGTATTTATTAGTTCACTTCATTGACAATCAACGTTGCGTTCCTTGCGACCGTGAGAGACCGCTTACACTTTACACCAACAGAGTCAGACAACCTCCCAAACGAGAGCTGCAGTGGGACTCCGATACCGTGTCGAAATCGAACGGACCTCTTTTTCTAATGTATGGAGATAGAAAGAGAGATTCGTTCGATCTTCGACTACGGAACAGCATTGAAGTCCCACTGCTGCTCCCCGAGCAGCGAGCGTTCTAGTGGAGCCGAGCATACGCGAGTCCGAGTGACCAATACCCGAGCTCAGCCGAAGCTCGCTCGGCGACCGGCCTGTGCGTGCACCCCTTCCCCACTATCTTTTTCTAGCGCAATAATAACGAAACCAAACGTTCCGCAGCGACTTATATTTATTTGTGTTTCTCTAAGATTTCTAAAAAAAGTTAAAAAAAATCTATTATATGAAGGTTTGCCGCTTGATGTTGACTTAGTAACGAACTGTGATGCGTACAAACTGGCTGTGTTTACTGTATTTCCTTGGTTCAGTCCTTGTTTGTATTGTAAATTACTGGTAATGCAACTTAAATTTTTTTTCAAATGCTTGTATTTCACAAATGAATAATTGAAATAACTCACTAAAAAGTAAAAAATAAATGATTAATTATTAATAATTTATAGTGTTGTAATGAGTTTTCACAAATATATAAGGTCAACTTTATAAAAGTAAAATATTACATCAATTTCAAATTGCGAAAATTTATTATAAAATTATATGTCCACAGCACATTTCAGATTTTTATTTTTAATGCATAGTGATTACAATAAAACCATGGGCCTTCCAATGACTATAAATATAAGCCCCACGCTTTTATTGTAGTCATTACAGAGTGTCACCTATTCACCTTTTGTCACATATTTTGAGTGTTGTCACTCATTTCACCTATTTTGGGCATTGGTCACCTATTCACCTATTTCGAAAAATTTTCACCTTCACCTATTTTTAATTAACAAAGTAAATTTTTTTCAAAATTCTAACTCAGAATCAGTGGCCGTCAAAATATGCTGTTTCATAAAGAAAGCTTGAAATGAAAATTCAAAATATCAAATGTTTTGTTTCCTTGGTTGAAGCTGAAGAAACGTAAAAGATAAAAATTTGCAATAAAAAAATGTGCAATTTACCAAATATGAAAAATGTGTTCTTTCGCTCACTTTCAAATAAATAATTATATCTTTAACAACTTTCTTCAATTTCTAATTATATATTACTTTTTTAGTTTCAAAAATAATGCATTCAATTTAAAAGGCTTTAAAATTAAAAAATTTCAATCAAAATATTTAACTTTTCGAACAAAATAATTAAACTCTCAACAAAATTATAATAGTTAAATTTAAAAAAAAGAATTAACTTTCAAACAAAACTAGTTGAATTTTAAAACTAAAAACACGAATTTTTAACAAAATAGTTGAATTTTTAACTAAAAATTAAATAATAAAGAGTTTTCAACCAAAAAACGTAACTATTTAATCTTCAACCAAATATTTAAGTTTCTCATAAAAATTTTTGAATAATCAACCAAAAATAGTTCAATTTTTCTGAACAAAAGTAAAGGAATTTTAAAAAAGTAGTTGAATTTCCAAATTTTTCACACAAAATGTAACAGTTGAAATTTCAACCAAAATATTTGAATTTTTATTTAAAAAAAGTTCAATTTTCAAGGGAATAGATATTTTTTCAACTAAAAAATACCAATTGTTAAAAAAATAGTTGAGGACGTGTACCTACAGAAGAGGGTAATCTTACCTTCATTTAACCCAAGAACAACAACGTGAAGTTTCAGAACACAACTAAGAACGTGGGCTGGGATCCAACCCAACTTAATTTTTCCTGTTATTTGTGATGAATTTGAAATTCTGAAGGGAAGAGATGGTTGGTAATCCATTTCAGAGTAATAAAATATTGCTTTTCAATGAAAATTTTTATTACAAGTAATGCTTGGTAACAACTAATACTAGAAAAAAATCTCTTTATGAACGAAAAAAATCAAATACAAAACTTTTCTCGGAAAAACTCTTCAAAATCAAAATCAAATAGGTACAAAAAACTTTCCTTTTGTGCTAAACAAATTTTTGTGAACAAAGTAGGTAACGTGTTTCTCAATCGAATTATTCTGAAAGATTATCAGCATTCAAACAGCCATAGCAAATCAATTTTTTATGCTCACTACATACACATTTACCACATTTTCGCAAAATGAGTGGCCTTTCCTGTCCTTCATGACCTGCAAAGGTTAGAAAAAGACTGGGTTTGAGGGTACTGGGAAGGAGCAGGTTATGAGAAATATCCACCCATGCGTGACTTCATGTAATCAGAGTTTGGGTGGGATTCCACACATACGTTGTTGTTCTTGGGTTAACTTTGATTGTTATTATAAAGCTTTTATTGCACTAAGCTTTGATCTACCAAAAGGATCACTAACTGATTGTACCAAAGCTAGATTTTATTAAATGCGTTTAAAAAATTTTTAAGTTATCTTTATTTACATCACAAAATCATATTACAATTACGGTCGTGAAGTTTATTGTGAAAATTGAGTTTTTCTATTGTTTGGGGGGGAGGGGTGGATTTAAAAACGCATACGAAAAGGTCAGGGAAAAATTAATTTTACGGTCTGGAAAATCTGGAAAAGTGAGGGAATTTTCGGATTCTGATTCCGTAGCAACCCTGATATGTCCATTGCATGCTAGGTGCTCCGTCTCTTGAGTTTCCAATGCATCGAAGAATATCCAGATTTTTTTCAGTCAATACGCATTTAAAAGTGTCCAGAAAACCAGGATCTGTAGTATCAGTGATTTGCACTATTACTAACAATTTTTCTTGAACTCCTTGATCTTTTAGTACATATCGAAGAATAATTGAGCATTGCTATCTGCTTAATGCATCTGGAGTTGTATCTAGCTAGACAGAAAAAAATTTGCTTCTCGTACCTCATCAGAGATTATCTCTGAATAAAAAATGGAATTGCCTCCACTACGTAATTCACGGCTGTTATAGAGACAAATGTTAGCGTCGATCCACGTCCTTTACCTCTAGATTGGTGGGCCTTAAGACTTTTAATTATGAATTATTTCTAATTGTTTCCCAAGTAAAGAATCATATTTCCCCAGAAGCAAAAGTTTTTCCAAAAAATTTCCTCGATTAACATTTGGATCATAAAAAGAATACGCAGCCTCTAAAGTCCCGCTATAACTCAATCCAAGTCTTACAATTAATTTAACAACCTCTATAATTCTTTCCATTACATGTCTATTCTGCTCAATTTCATTTCTACGCAATGCTTTTTACGTTGTGACGATGGCTATTTTCATGTTCTTCTATTTTTAAATACGTATGTTTCCAATCATTATTCGTGCCTCCAATAAATGAATTAAGATCATCACACTTACCGAATGCCAAGCATATTGTACAAAATAGTGCAGATTTCGTTAAAGAATAGGACAACGAACGTCGCTGCATTCCGTCCTTTCGATTATATGCTTTTTGTGGACGAAAGGGTAATATTTTACCTTCCAAATTTTGCTGTGGATGTTTTGAAAAAAATAACTTTAAGCTCCTTTCGTCTGGTTTTGCAAAAAAGTCATAGTTCAAACCAAATATTTCAGAACTATTTTGAACATCAGATACATCTTTCTCTTCAAATTGGGCGACAACATTATCATTTCCTTCGATTGCAAAAGAAAAGGAATCTTTTTGTACGTCTCCATGCAGGTTAATTATTTCATCTTTAACTTCATGCGTTATAGTTAAAGTATTACAATCGTAATCGTCAACCATACTTGTATGTACTTTTCCTACATCTTCTACCGGAATATGAATTTCTTCTTCAACGCTTACTGCAACTACTGTTAGCGCTTCAGATTTTTGAGAAAACTCATCAGTTTCTAAAACTGGTGGAGATTCCGTCGAACATTGTCTTGTTTTAATAAAATCAGTTAGTTTAAAACATTTGTTTCTTTTTCCTTGTAATATCTTCTGCTTTTTTTCTCTTTGTTTCTCTGCTCCGCCTTTGCGTTTTGATATTGGTTTCTTCTCAGACATCTGCAAATAATCAACACTCATATTAATTATGGTTGAACGATAACATCAATAATCTTTATAACTTCAATTTTTTGCAATTAGGGCATACATTATTTGGCATAAGGCCATGTCAGGGTATCGTGGTATACCTGCCGGCTAAACTGACCCTTCCTATTGTCAGGCGCTCGAAGTCGAGCTCACTGCTCAGCGGGGCGATGTGATGCTCAACCGGAGGCTCCTGCATCATGTTACGTTGGCACGTTTAAATCAAGTTCCCCATTTAAACTAACCGACACTACAACTTTGTATGTCATTCTGTATACAATTTTTTGATATTTTAATAACGTATGCTTCTTCGATTTCTTATGCCTTTCATTCAATTTCGAAATGCAATTTTCAAGTTTTTTCAGGGTTTCAATTTTCAGTGGTTGAAAATGGGAACAAATTAGAAAATAAATTTTAATTCTCAGCTGTTAAATATTAAAATAAGTAAAAAAATCAATTTTCAATTGTATAAAATTAAAGACAATTTATAATATAATTGCCATCTGATGGAAATTAAATTGTTAAGAATAGAAATAAATTTTCAATTTAATTTTCAATTTAATTTTTAACTGTTGAAAATTGAATTTCAAACAGTTGAAAATTTAACTGCTAAAAATTGAAATGAATTTAAAATTTAATTTTCTTTAGTTTTCGACTATGTTTGTATCAAAGTAGCTTCTAAGATATTATAAATTCCAGAATATTCTTGCACTTTAAAATTTAATAACTGTCCGTGTATACGGAAATTTCTGTAAGACTAACCAAGAGTGGGGATAGGGGCAATTTAACCTGAGGGATGGCTGTGTCTAGGACTGACGACTATTTAATTGAATATATATGGAGAAGTATGCATGGGTCAGTGGAAGAACTTTTCTTTGACATTACACGCGCGCTTTATTTTTATCCACACTAATGCATGTTAAGTGAACTCTTCCCTATAAAAAACAAAAAACAATAAAAATGCATGTTCTATTCTAATTAAACTATTCCTCATAAAACAAAACAAAAAATCGCATGCTTTCTTGACAAGTGGATTAGGCCTGCTGGGGAACAGCACGTGAAAAAAAACGCGCCTTCTACTAGACCTCCATGGTGGTGCGGAACAGTGTTAGTAGGCTACATAATACAGTAGCCTCCGTTTGAGCACCACATCGCCCCGCTGAGCAATGAGCTCGACTTCGAGCGCCTGACAATAGGAAGGGTCAGTTTAGCCGGCAGGTATGCCACGGTACCCTGACATGGCCTTAAGCCCATTATTTTATCTTCAAACACTTTATATATATATTCAATTTCAATTTATTCTCCATGTGTACCCATCTCGGGTTTTTACATATGTATATACAATGTCCCATTCCGATTATATTTTACTTAAACTCTGGTATAATAATAACATACGCATGAACTTATATCTATTTTATATAGACTATTTCATATTTCACATAAAGAATTACGCATTATTCAACTATTTTACATTTGGTCTCTCGCATCATCCTCCTCTCTTCTTTTCCTTTCTGCCTCCCTAGCAACCGTTTCAAATTCCCTTGCATATCTGCAAAGGCAGCGGCTCGGTTTCGCTGCTAATGCTGAACGAATTTTGTTCTTTAATTCACTTCCACCGCTGTTATTTATCCACTGCTCTAACTTTTCCACCCAGTTCTTATCTATCAATTCTTTTGCTACCCTGCAACTTACTATATGCTCTAAGTTCTCCTCATCTTCCCCACATAATCTACAACTTACATCTTTCAAACCTTTGTTTTCCGCCCTCCCCACATTACCGCACCGCAACCTAGCCCATTGTTCCTTGTCTCTATATTCTATTTTCTTATCATCCCAATACTTTTCCCTTCCTATATTATTCTTCACAGCTCCATAGAATTCGCAATACTTAGATTTTTCTATCCTGCTCCAATTCCTCTCAATTTCTTGATCTTTCCTGGTTATTATTCCCCTTTCCAAATTTTTGCTATTTCCTCTCTTCTGATACCTTGACACATCCAATTTAGCGTTTCACCGACCCCTACTTCCTTTAAAGCTTCTTTTACTTTCATCCCCCAACTAGAAGGATTCCCATTTTGCAAACCTCTTAACTCTTCCTTTAAACAAATTTTCGGTAACCTATCTTCTTACATGCCTATTATGTCCAAAAAGATATTTATTAGCCCTTTTCCTTACCTCAACTTCAATACTATTCCTTCCCGCACCCATTTTCCAGATATAGTCTGGAGTATTCCTATCGAGTCCCATGGCCATCTTTACAAATTTCCCTTGTGCCATTTCCATTTCCACCCACTTTTCCCATCCCCGTAACTCAACTCCATATAATCCCCCTGATTTAGCTAACATATCCATTATATATAGCCGTCTTCCTAACTCTCCTATCCTTGCTCTCTTCATCACTCACCAAGCCGCATTTGCCGCTTTTTGCAACTTGCCCGCCATTGTCTTTACATGCTTTCTATTAGTTCCCCCTGTTGAAAACCAGTAGCCTAAATATTTATATCTATCAACTATTTCGACTACCTCTCCATATATTCTCCATTCTTCCTCTTTTTTCTTTCGCCCACCCTTTCTGAATATCATAATTTTTTATTTTGCAACATTAATTTCTAGCCCATTCTCCCTTACATATCCTTCAAGCGTTTTAAACATGTCAGCTGGTCCCTCTGGGTAATCTGCAACTAAAGCTAAGTCATCCGCAAATTTAAGTACAAATACCTTCTTTTTCCCTATTACTGTCCCCCCTTCATTCTTCCTCTCCCATTCATCCTCAATGTCATCAATTAAAATATTAAATAAGGTAGCACTCAATGGGCAGCCTTGTCTTACTCCTCCTTTAGTTTCGAAAGGATTTGTAACCCCTTCTTCTGTGATCACTTCATTTGTTGTTTTTCTATATATTGCTTTTAGCATATCAAACATCCTTCCTTTTATCCCTAATCTTTTGAGTTTTACAAATAACGAATCCCTATCTACTGTATCGAATGCTTTTTTCAGGTCGACAAAAGCCACATATAATTTTCCCCCTTCCTTTTTTAGTTTATTATTAATAAGCGAATTCAATACAAATATATGATCTCTTGTCGACCTTCTTTTTCTGAACCCCGCCTGACTTTCTTTGTACAGTCGCTTTTTTCCCATCCACTCTCTTATTCTCTCATCTAAAATCCCTGCTAATATTTTCTCCCCTCTTGAAGATAGGAACTATTCCGGCTTTTTCCCAACCTCTTCCTAGTCTACCAGTTATCCAAAATCCATTTAATATTCAGTGTATTTCTTCTATCCATAATTTTGGTAATCCCTTTATGAATTCTACTTTAATTCCATCCTCCCCTGCTGCTTTTCCAATTTTAATTTTCTGTATGGCTTTTGCCATTTCCTCCAATGTGATATCACTATTTAAAATATCTTGTTCCTCTTTGTTTCCCTCTGTAGCCTCTTTTCCTGCTGTTTCCCCTTCTTTGTGTACCCTTCCTCTTTCTTTGTTCGAATCCGGCTTGTCATTGTTTATCTCGCCTAGCAAATTTTTAAAGTGTTCGATCCATCTGTCGCCCCCTATTCCTTTCACTCTTTTCCTTCTCTTTTTTCTAAAATTTCCTAGCGCTTTCCAAAAACACCCCATATTCCTGCTTTTCTCTACCTTTTTTCATTTTTCCTCCTTTTTCTCACTTTTTTTCTTCCCATAGATTTCTTTAAGTTTCTTTTTTTTCTTCTGTTAAAGCATTCTTTTCGTTCTCACCCTTGGTTTTTATGAAGTCTTTAAGTTTATCCCAGACCTAGGCCCTCTGCTGTTTACATTCTCTATCAAACCAATCCTTTTTATTATTATTTACCCTACACTCACCACTCCCTCCTACCTTTATTATTAACCCTAGCTTTTCTGCCACTTTCCATATACATTCATTAAGCTTTTCCCATCTATCTTCCCACTCCAAATTCTTTAGACCTTCCTCCGTTGATTCCCAACATTTTTTCATTTCTTTTTCATATTACTCTGCCTTTGCACTATCCCATCTTAATCTATTTGCTATATTTAGAACTTTCCTACATGTTTGTTCAGTTTACTATCTTTGATTTTATCTATTTCTAAGCTGAATTCAACTGGGAAGTGATCCGACTCTATTCGTGCTTCAATTTTGATATCTGTGATACAACATTCATTTTCAGTCTCTTTTACTATAATATAGTCCAAAACCGAGCCCCCGCCTTCACAAATATGGGTCCAATTTCCTTTTTCATCACCTTTAATTCTTCCATTTAATATTCTTAATCCCCCTTCCTCACAGAACTCTAGCAATTTATTTGCCTCTGCATTTACAACTTTATCCTCTGATTTCCTATCTTTACGATATCCTCTTGTTATTTCCCCTCCATCCCAATCCACACCCCCTTGTTCCTCTCCCACTCTTGCATTCCAATCTACCACCAATATTAATTCGTCTCCCCTACTTTCAGCTTGCATTACAATATTTCTGACATATCTTTTTACAGTAAGCATCCCGACATTGTTGTACATTGAAACTATATTAATAACCTTACCTCTACTGTTCAAGTCATTTGATTAAAAGATTAAACCGTAGTCCCATTCTTCAACACTGATTTCCTTACACACATTTTTCTTCACTCCTAGTATATGCCCTCCTTTTGCCCTACCTTTCTTTTTCTCTCTCGTCGCCGCCTTTCCATACCACACGTAGCTCTCATCCAACTTTTTTATAAACTCTTGCACGTAGTTGTCTTCGATCCATGTTTCTTGAAAAAACACTATATCGTAGTTTCTCCAGTATTCTTCTGCTTCCAATAAGTTGTTCCCTCCTGCGATGTTCCATGTTAGCCCTTTAATTATCCCGTTGGTTTCTTCCACGAAACCACTTCTTGTCTAATGCTCTTCCTTCCTCGTTCCAAAAGAATTCAGTGTTGCCTACTGTCCATCTCATGTAGCTTTTGCTGACCCTTTTTCCCTTTTCTTGCTCTCTTCTCACTTCCTTGTCTATCCACGTTTGGACCTTCTTCTTTCTGGATGTGAGATCATCTTCTATTCGAATGATAGTTCCTTTCAGTCTACTTTTTTTCGCCATTAATCTCCTTTTTGCTTCCCATGATGCCATTTTAATTAATATCCCACCTCCTGTCACTCTCGATTTACGAATTGCTACTTCCTCACCCGTTAATCTCCACAGTCCATCCTGTATTTCCCATTCCATAGCTCTTCCTCCCGATGGCCTGAACCCTCTCACTATCACCCAGTTTTTTCTAATTTGTCTTTCTTTCATCTCCCATTCTATTTCACTAACCTTCAACCACTCCGGCTTGTCTTGTTGATCAAGCTCTTCCGTTGAATTCACCAAATCCCCACTTTCTTCAATTACTTCCTGGTCTTCGATCTCATTTGGTCCGCTAGTTTTTCCTGTTCTCTTCTTCTCACAATATTGATCCTTCTCATTCGTGTAATTATTTCCACTTTCCTTTTTTAGTTCCAATACCTCTTTTTTGGCGTCTCTTAATTCCTCCTTCAACATTTTAATTTCCTTTATCAACTCCAACTCCCTTTCCCTTGCTCTAGCCAGTGCGGTGGTCATCGCTTCCTGTCTTATAATATGTTCTTCTTCCACTTCCTCTCTCTGTAACATCCATTCTTTAAGTTCTCTGAATTTTCTATCTAATTTCTCTTGCCACCACGAGTCGAGAATTCCCCCAATCTCCATTTCCTTCCCCGAAAGACTATCATTCGAGCTTGTTTCAGCTAGTAGGCTTGAATTTATGTTGTCATTATTATGCATATTTTTATCTTTGACAGCGCTTTCACCTAAGCTCTTGTTAGTCCAGGGAATGAAGGATTTTTTCACCACAAAATTTTAGAATGAAAACGAGGTATGCCATCATGTAGTGTTGATGCTTGGGGTGAAGGCTTATATGTTTGCAGGCAAAAATACGTGTTCAGGGGGAATTGCGCAATGTTCAAAGTTGGCGAAATCATGTTTTTGGGAGATTGCGATGAAACTATTGATTTGCGAAAAAAAAAAAGTTTAATTATAAATTGAAGGTCTTGAAGAGATCTTTAATTTGGTAGGTTGCACATTGAAATTGTTTGATTTGTTCCCTCACAAAGTAATAAAAACCGGCTAAAATGGCCGTTTCGCAAAATCTGCTTATTTTCGCAAAAAGTGTATGCACATTTGTTAATGTCCCTGAAAATGTGTGTTTTGCTAAGCTGAGAGTATATTTAAAATTTGAGCTCAAAATAATAAATAGTTTTTGAGAAAAGCTATTTGACTATAAAAAAGGTACCGTTGTTTCGGTGGGGCTAACTTTTTACAAGGCTGTCGCAAAGCCATAAAAGTGGACAAATTTCAATCCTCAAGAGTTATAGTGTCACGTATGTTTAGCAACAAATTGATTTTAGAGTATTAGGTACGCTAAAAATGACTGCAAAATAATAGTACGCTATTTCCTCGTAAACAAATGGAATAACTTCTGTAATTTTTATCCTAAACAATCGCGGTTACAGTCACTGGAACCTAACACTTTGTGCATGATTTTAAGATGACAATATTTTCAGTACGTTAATTGTGGGGGGGAGTTATTTTTTTTATAACAATTATCGCAGCCGCAATTTTCAAGATACACAGCTAAAATTGGTAAATAGTAACAACTGAATACTAATACTAATTGTAATATAATGTTCAGAAAAATCAGTTGCGAAAATACTGTTTAGAATAGCGGTTTATTTACGACCAAGATCGGTCGCAGTGTATGACGGCGGAGTGGGGGAAGCTGCTTCCGCCTGGTAGACGCTGGCGCTGAAATTGAATCCGCGCGTTCAAAATGTAACAATTGGGAAAATCTCATGAAAGAATGGACATATTGAGATGTTTTTTTTTTTAATTTCAGCTAGCTTTTTGCGCTGATTACAAATTTTGCATTGAAAGCTCAGAAAAAGCACTTCTTATGCTTGAATGGTTATTGTACTATTTTATATTTTCAATAATTGTACAATTGTTGGCATAATTCTTCGATATAATGTAAGCAGCATTTCATTATTTTTAAGTTTATTCAATAATGTTACAACAAATGTGTACTGAATGCAACATTTGTTTTTCAATACACTTGGGTCCTGACGTTCTGCGGAAAAATTGAGAAATTAAGGATCAAGACAAAATCAGTAAGAGGATTGTTTTGTAAGCACAGCTTACTCGATTCTCGCTGATAA
>CAKNWT010308562.1:2037-13005 GCA_932066315.1 Andricus coriarius | reverse complement strand
TTAAGAGGCGTGTGCATTGTTAATCGAAATAACACTGGTTGCAAAGGATTTTTACATAAGCCCTATAAACTCCTGTTTTCATCACACTTGGCGTGGTGCACCAAAAGCTCAGAAATGAAACAATTGAATTACGCTATTACTATTTTTAATAAATTTTTAAAGTTAGAAATTCATATATCTTTTTTGTCTGTTCACAGAAATATCATCAGGCATGCCGCCCGAACTAAGGGACTTTCTGGGAAAAGTTGGAGAGATTCGTGAAAATGCGAATTTTCAAGGTAACCCCAGGATCAATAAAAATTGATAACAGTAGTGTTAATTGATAAACAGTTCAGTAACTTCTTTTACTAAGCTTTAAAGAGTTAAGGTTGATTTTGCTTTTGCTGTTTCTGAAACATTTTTAACATCAAAATTTCTTAAACTTTTTTTCTCTTTTCACAAAAATATCATCAGATATGCCGCTCAGAAGAAGGAGAAATCAGCAAAATGTTGAGACGAGCAGTCAACATGTAAATCAACAAGGTAATCATTGTAAAAATAAAAATTTATAATAGTAGTGTTAATCAAGGAACAGTTTAAGTCCATCAATAATCTCTAAAACTAGATAATATTTCACACGAAGGATCCCAATGAGGGCAACTGTCTCGTTCTGAATTGTATCATAACAAAAATAAGGAATTAAAGCTTATCATTATTATCATTACGCTTTTGCTTTAAGAAGATGAACCAATCTAAAACATTTTGAAACTGTCAAAATGATTTTTAAAACATATAATTGGGATTCTTATTATTTTTTTTAATATAATCATCAGCGAAGGCTACATTAAAAACATAATCTACATATTGTAAGCAAACGTAAAATTATTGTTAAATTAGTTACTAGTAGTCTTGTTGAATTCCTTGCCTTTTGTTGCTATTTTTTTCTCTGTCTCATTTCTATTCTTTTTCTTGTACGCGCCGTTAGTGGAAACAAGTGAAATACCATTGATTAGTCCTGGAGCCAAGATTCCTCTAAGATCAGAAAAAATGAACTTTAATACCGAAAAAATTCTTTCAACACTGACTTGGGTCATGGGCACAGCATGAACTACATTTGCTATTCTGTTCAAGGTTGGTCTCTTCAAGATTTCAGCTTTCCAGAATTCTAAGAGACTGTCTTTTTTCCCCAGTGGAGTTATGATTCTGAAATCTAGCAGTAGTTCTTGGATGTTGATTGCAGATACAGAATCTTAGAGAATAATCGTTGCTGGTTGAACTTTGCTAATTCTGACTCAAGAATATCTCTTTATCTCTATATATAAAGTACTTTACCTGATTTGCTTGATCTTCTGTTCCATGAACAAGAAACGCGCTTTGATTAGTTGCATTCTGATGGCGCTTTTCTAATCGGAGCTATAGTTGCTGTAACATATTGCGTGCCCTAGCTTTAGCTTCCACACCTTCCTTCGAGCTTTTCTTTGCACATATAAAAGAAATGTACGGAGGGTTCAAATGAATGGACGCTAACAACCCATCGTTTTTCAACAGCATCTTTTTAATGATTTTGATAAATACAAACAGAGCTCGAGCAAAGCGACTTTCAACTTTGCCCACCCTCAGTTTGCATTCAAGCCACATACCACCAAAATCTCCTGGATGGAGTTATTCGGCCTGGAGACGCAGAGTTGCAATTTTGATAGGCTTTAATGCAGCCAGGCAATGTTCAATCCTCTTTCAAGTTGCGTCGGGTATTTCAAGTTCCTTAGGCGTAGAGCTGAAATCAGCGTGACCAATATTTCGCAACAAATATGTCGAATAAGTCGTTTCTATCTGCATTGAAAGCCTTTCTTTATAGATCCTACGTCCTGAATGTGGTCCATGTCGTAAAGCGTCTCCATCCACGAGCTCGGGATCTTCGAAGATGCCATCAAGTTTTTCACTCTCTAAATTAATCTTGGCGCATTTTTTTTTAGCCCACACACTATTCAAATCTCTTAAGTATACTCCTTAATAATCCCTAGAGCTAGATCTAGGTGCTCTTTGTTCCTAGAATAGATCTTGAGCTCATTCATGTAAAATACATGAGTGACCTTATGCTTTCGTTATCCGGGTTTGCCGGAGAAGTACCTTCGGGAAAAGAGAACTGCGGATTCCGCGACGAAGATATAGTGGCAATAATGTAAGGAAAAAAAGGAGAAAGATCATAATATCACCTTGAAATACGCCTCTCTGAAAGGGGTCGCTGTTATTTGTCACATGGTAAATTTATGGGATGTTGAATCGAAGGTTTCCCGGTAGTCGAATCAGGACATATATAGGCAGCACTGGCAGGATATTGCATGTTTTCAGATACATATATCGATGAGCAGGTTCTCCTGACATCCTGCTACGCCTTTCTTTGAGCTCCGTTTTTGATACATCTCTCGCTGCGCAGGTCCGTTTGTCAGAACAATCACTTTGAAAAACTTATAGAGCGTGTAGATACAATATTTTGGCCTCTAATTCTTGAGGTCAGATAATTTTTCCCATCTTTGGGAGAAGTAGTGTCTGTCCTTCTACCAAACACTACCGAATAGGCTCTTCCAAATTCAGATATGAGTTGAATGTGCGGGCCAGATACTGATGAGTTGAGGGAAACTTTTTCCATCAGAAGGCTTTGATACCATCTGATGCGTAGAAGAATATTTCTTCAAGCATTTCAAAATATTTTAACTTGCTAGGTGGTGATAGATGGGCATTTATCTTCTGGTGTTATGAGGGCACTGCATAACTCCTTGAAGCTTTTCATGTTTGTTGTGTTTTTATTTTACAGATACTTTCTTAGCATTGCGATTTTATAAATCTTTTTGTCTTTCCACAGAAATATCATGGAGTATGCCGCCCCCGATAAGGGTCCCTCTAGAAACTGTTGGGACGAGTAGAGAAAAGCCGAATCATCGAGGTAACACTTGTACCATTGAAAATTGATAACAGAAGTGTGGATTAATATATAGTTGAAAACGTTCTTTTACTAAAATGTTCACAGTTAGGTTGATAATTCAGTATACTCACTTAAAAAAGTAAAGGTACCAAAGGAAATGACATAGAGCCTTATTTCCTTATTCAAAGTCATGATATACATATACTTATTATAAATACATGGCGTAAGATTGTGTACTTTAAAAAATTTGTATCCTACATGTATTTCCTGTTTCAGTGTTAAGTTCACAATCCAAGCGTTTGCCTGATGATGACCCTATTCATGATGTGCCTCGTCGCAAACCTTCTGCTTCATCTTCTGACAGACGTTCTCCAGACACGACTCTTTCTCTTGCCATACCTAATTCTACTGCGAGGTCTCCATCACCTGCCTATCCCCCTGTGCGTGCCAGGTCCAGGTCTCCTTATCTCAGGCAAACTTTTCCACGGGTACTTGGATATAGATTTGATGAACTTGAATTTATTCGACTTCGTCCAAACAACAATCCGAATCGGATATTTGAACTTCGAAGATACGTTTTTCCTCCCGATAAACGAATTCAATTAAAAACAAAAAATAATGCCCTTAAGCCCATTCCAACTGGAGAACAAATTGTATTATCAACGATCACTGGTGACGTCTATGCAATACTGGAGAAAAACAATAGTCATACGATTTTTCGTGGAATATATACAGTTCCTTTTTACACGGTAAAACGGGCGAAAATAAACATGAACAGCGGCGAGGTAGGAGAATTGACCGGAGAAGAAATCGCGGATTCTCCAATATCTAGAAAGAACACAATCAGAGAGAATTTTAAAGTATTTCGTGTTTGAACGAAAATTCTTCACAAAGTTATTTAAACAAAAAACACACCCGTCTGTCAGATATGGCGCTAAAATACTTCCATTTAAAATAAGTTTAAAATTTTAAAGTATTTGAACAGTCACTATGACTGAGTATGAATGAGTAGGAAAACTTATATTACAAAAAATATTGTTAAATAATTACTTTTCATAATTTGTGAACTTTTTCATTAAAATAATGATTTTTTCCATACGATATGATTAATAATATCATTTTTAATTTGTAAAATCATAAAAAACTTTTTTTCTAGTAACGATATATATTTTATACGCGTAGTGTATTAAATAAAAATGGTCTAGCATTCGTCTAGTATCATCTAAAAAGGGGTCAATTCTAGATGATGTGCACATAGACAACCTTATCATATGCTCCTTACTTTTGGGTGGTATTTTCTGGTTAATAGTAAGAAGGATACTCTTCAGGGATAACGGATTTCTATCTACTAAGATAGAGCGAGATGGAGTTATCTCATTAGATAACAAGAGACAGCAGGGATAGCGGAACCATAAGAAGGAGTGAGAGGGAATTTTTCCATGTTTTTAAAGGACGGATGCATAGTGGATAGATGTCGACGCAGATGGAAGGAGGGTGTGATGTGTATCTCATGGGATAGAAGGAGATAGCGGATGGAAGAGTGATGTGCAGAGTACTAGAGAAGGGGCCATAAGGTGGAAAGAGGCAGCAAGTTGAGTGGGCGTTTTTGATTTATCTTTCTTTTTCTCCTGCAAGGAATTGTATTAGCGGATATCTAGTTTGTCTGTCGGTTGGGGGGGGGGGGGGTGAAGTTAGTAAGCGATTCGGCCGAGATGGCTAGTATGCCAGCTGTTTCGGCGGAAGCGGGCAGGCTAATATACCAGCTAACCCGTTAGCGGAGGAAAGAGGGGGGAGATTTAAATCAATAAAAATATTGTAGTTCCAGGTTTATTTTTATTTGAGATCTTTTTACCATATTTTTGTACAGAGTCGAAGTTCGTATTTGGTGTTTTCGTTGCGTCCTCCGAAGAGGGTGACGGCGAAGTTTCTTCTAGGCGTCCTCTGGCTGGCTTCCAGCTGGAGGTTCCCGAAGAACGAGAGAGAGCGATGCTTGTCTGCGTGGGTATTGCTTGGTTAGTCACGGCAATGGCTTGCTCGTGAACACCTAGGGCTGGCTTCCAGCTATAGGGTTTAAGTGTGAGGGTTCTGGCTACCAGCTCTCAAACACTTCTAACGTTGTGGGCCAGTGCGCGCCCTTTTAACGGAGAGGCTGCGTGGGCGTTGCGTGGGAGTCGAGCGGAGAGGGCAGTCAGTCGATGGAGGGAGATGCGCGCGCCGAGCTTCACGGGCGCTCTACTTGCGTCTCTCGCCTCTACTCTCCCTGTCCCATTGCTGACGACACGGCTGACGTTACGGCACGCAGTACCTCCTTTCGCCACGGTGGGGCTACCTTCTCTCTCTCTCTTACTCTAAGGTCTGGTTCCTAGTTATTATATTTTTAAGATGTTTGCCTACTGAATGAATAAACGTCGTCTGCGAGAGTGTTTTAAATCTACCAATAAAAGTCTCGCTCTATGCGAGCCGCGTATAACACTTATCTAGAGGGCCAAATAATAATACCAAATGCATGAGAAAAAACTTAATATTTGTAATAACTTCGAAAAAAATATTGTCTTTACCATAACAACACTTATGATGAAAAATCTTTCGTTTCCAATTTATTAAAAGAATAAAGTTTCGTCCCATGCAATTGATATTAATGATCGTGATATCACAGTAGTATTGTAGCCGTTTTTCGTTAAAAATCCGAACAAAATAACTTTTTTAAATAAATGATAATAATTTACTCAATTCAATGGATTTTCTTTTGACGTTTAAAAAGTTTATAGTTTTTCAAATTCCTTAGCATTTTCAAGAGCTTTGAAAAATTTTAAGAGATTTCCAAAGACTTTAAAGGATTTAAAATATTTGAGAATATTTTATAACATTAGAAAGGAATTTTTAATTGAGTTCAGTAATTTAATGGGGTTTTAAAGGATTTGAAATATTTCAGGATATTTTAAACAATTCCCAGATTTTTTTTATTTATTACCATAGTTTGAAAAGATTTCAAACACTTTAAAATATTTGAGGGTATTTTAAAAGATTTGAAGGCATTTTCAAGAGATTTAAAGAGATTGAAAAATTGTAAGGGATTTTAATATTTCAATGTATTTCAAAGAATTTAATCACAAGAAGTGAGAGATTTTGTAGGGGTTTAAAGATTTAAAGAGATTTTCAAACATTTTTTGCAATTCATTTAGAATTCTCCCTAAATTCTTATTAATTAATCCCGAATTGTTCTAAATTCACTCAATTCCATTCAATTCAATGAGTTTTTTCATATTTTTGAATTATTTTCAATTCACTTAATTGCTTTTTTAATTCAGCTTTAGTTGTTTATGAATTTCATATAATTCTACTCATTTCCCTTAAATTTATCTAGATTGTATCAAATTTTATTGTAATCAATGGCATTTTTTTTCGTTTTTTACCATTTTTTCAACTCATTAAGATTTTTTTTTATTCAACTATGATTTTTTTGTAGTCATTCATCACTTCTTTGGTTGAAAATTAGCAGGGCTTCAAAGATTTGAAGAGTTTGGGATTTTTCTTAATTCACCCTGAATTCTTTTAAATTCTTAGGAATTCACTTTAAATTCTTTTATTTACTTGAATTCTTCTAAATTAACTCAATTCTTTATAATTCAACGGATTTTAAAAAAAAATTTAAGTTTTTATTTATTTGATCCTAAATTCTTTTAACCTTGCCTTGAATTCTTAAGCATTTCACTCAATTCTTTTGAATTCCCTTGAATTTTTCTAAGCTCATTTCAAATTTACTGAATTTAATTAAGATTATTCAAATCTTGGAAGTGTTTTAAATTTATTTGAATTTTGTAAATTCATTTGAAATTTTTTAATTCATCTTGAATTTTTATGAATTCCACCGAATTCTCGTTTACCTTAAATTCCTGTCTGACTTCTGCACGTGAAATTTTGGTTTCTCCTATGTTACAAATAAAGGAAAAAATAATTTTTCTGATCAAAGTTTGCTTTCGTAGAAACTAGAGCAGTTGTTCTAATTTTCAAGAAAAATTTTAAACTAAAACGATGAATCTTCAACTGAAATAAATGAATTCTGATCCAAAACTATGCATTTTTAACAAAAGAATAACTTTCAACCAAGTAGTTTTTATCTTCAATCTAAAAGATGAAATTTCAACTAAAATGATGAATACTTAAATTTTCAACCTTAAAGATAATGTTTCAAACGAGAAGGTTAATTTTGAAAACATAAAGAATAATTTTCTACCAAAAAATACATTTTTTGAGAGATTGGTTGTTATCCCAACCAAAAAAATAATTTTTAATCAGAAACAGTTGAATTTAACCAAAAAAAAGATCGATTATCAAACATAGTAGTTAAATTTTATTAATTTATGTTATGTTTTTTGATAAGTGAATTATTTAAATAATATGATGTTAATGTTTTTTGTCTACATGGTGGATAATCAATATTTTGAAATATTGATTATTATCTGAAAGATCAAGTACGTTGAATGACGTCGACATTCAACTTGTAGGAGTTGTGAAGAAAATGTTCTCGTCTCTCCGCAGCTTAGTTGGTTAGAGCATCAGACCGGAAATCTCCAAGATCTGGAGTTCGAATCATAGCGAAGCTAGAGAGACTTTTTTCACAACTTTAAAAAGTTGTGTTTCACAACTTTAATAATCAATATTTCAAAATATTCATTATCGACCCTGTAGACAAAAACCATTAACATCATATTATTTAAATAATTCACTGGTCAAAAAATACAACATCGATTAATAAAATCAATCTCATGTTGGAATATCTTGCAAGTACATTGAATGACGTCGACTCTGATAATTGTCGAGAAAAAACAAGGAATCAGATTCTTATAATTACTTAAGTGATGTAATCCAATTATCCAGACGTCACAGAAGAGATAAAGTTGTACCAATAAAGATCTGTTTTTCTGGAATCTTCGATTAAACTATATGGGTATGTTGATATAATTTTTCAGATGCTGCTATTTGTTCTATAATATTCAGGTAGGAGGTCAAAAAGAGTGAGTCAGCAAATCAAAATTGGCTACGTGGAATATGAAAAACACATTAGTATATAAATGTGGAAACATCTTGTAGAAAATTCCTTTCCTCGCTGAATCAGTATCATCGACTGCTTTTATTCTTATCTAATCAATTAGTAAAAAATGTTGACCACCGGCGGTACTTTGTTCCTCGCTTTTGCTGTTTTCCTTGCTTCTATTGGTAAATCTATGATAACATCACATCTTTAATTTTAAGTACACTAGAAAAGAAAAAAGATCTTTTTTTTCTTACGCAATTTTTAAATTAAATGACCGACACAAATGCATTTTTAAAAATCTCCTATACTGACCCTGATTTTTCATATTTTGAAAAAAAAATTGAAATTTACAAAATTCACTGAAAAGTAAAGTGGAAGAATACGATTGTGTGACATTTTTAACTTGACGGAAACAATAAGAAGGTAAATGGCTTATCTTGTAAACATGCTTCGTCATCTCCAACAAAGTAAGGCATATTCACAAGTTATTTTTCAATGTATCAATGTTTTTTCATTCACTGAGCAAAATGTTTGTTTGAATTAAACAAATTTTGTTTGAATCAAACAAATTGTTTCTTTGATATAGAATCAGACAAATGTTTCTTTGATTCGAAAAAATTTTTTGTTTGTCCTTATATATATGGTTCAAACAAATTTTTTAAAATTAATTATAGATTTTGTTCAAGCGAAGTTAATCTGTTTTGTTTCACACTTAACCTCAAAATTGAGCATTCTTCATGAAAATAATATATAAGCTCGATCATATTTTTTTAAAATCATAATTATCGTTATACATGTAAAAGCAGAAACACTTATTCAATCCGAATGTTTACTTTTGTTTAATTACGAATTGTGCTTCTTATTTCCGAATTAAAAAATCATAAAGTAGCATAATGAGAAATGAAGCAGTTATAATTTTTTTATAAGTATACAGCAATAATTAGCATTTATAAAAAACATGATTGATTTCATAAATCATCTTCATGAAGAAAATATGTTAGAAATGAAAAAAACGTACTCACCTGCGAAATCTTCAATCACATCCAAAATGTAAATATATTCAATAAATTTTAAGTTTTTCAGTATATCAGAACTGTTAGAATCACATTAAAATAAAAAAAAGAACAATGCCATCAAATCTATCCAAGAATACCTCAATTTAGATTTTAGGTTAGTACTACAGCGAAACTTGCCGGCAGCGCCTTAGCACGCCTAGCGGTATTTTGTAGCACTGCTTTGCATTGTATCTTTTGTTTGAATCAAATTAGAATTTTTATGAATTCAAATAAACAAATTTTAAGCAAATGCATTGTTTAATAAATTACATTTTTTGCTAAATCAAGCAAATAATACCTAACGAATTATTTGTTTGAATCAATCAGGTAAATTTTTTCCAAAATTAAAATTGAATAAACCTTTTTTCAATTGAAGCAAAAAATTTATTTGTTTCAATGATATGGATTCAAACAAATTTTGTTCTTTGATTCAAACAAAAATTTTTCTGAGTGTGAGCAGATGACGAATATGGTAATTAAAATAGTGAAAAGTATCAGATTTAAGATCAAAACTTGAAAAAACCATGTTTTTAAAAAGAAAAATATTATGCTATAATTTTTTTTAAACCTCGCTTATACTACGTTTCAACATAAATATCTAATTTCAAAGTGAAAAACTGAATTTTTCATCGCATAATTTCGCATAATCCAGATAAGTGAAGCAGAGTTTTACATAAAAATCCATTTTCCATCGCATTATTTAAAGCTTTTCAACAGCACAAACAATTATTCTCTAACAATAGGTTCGAAATTTTATAAGAAATTTATTTAATTTTTCAGTTTTTTAATAATTCTTTTATTTTAGGAGCTTATTCTTAACAAATGTAATTTTTTATATTTCTATTATCTGCTTTGCTATGTTTACTGATATTTTCTCAATAGAATATTAAATTAACATCTCGAATAGTACATATACATTCTTTGTTATAAACAAATTGATGCTTAAAACTGACAATTGTTGCATTTTTATTTCTTGTATGCATTATTTATACTGATGTCGTCATTGAGTTGCGAATATAGAAACATTTTTTTCTCTACGGGATCATTTTTTTGCATCTCATGGATATTATTGTTTCCGCGGAGATTAACGTTGAACATATTTTGGGTTAAAAATTCAACTTTTTTGCAAAAACTCTGCTTTGGTTGAAATATAAACGATTACATTTTTCATTGATGATTCATCTTTTTTTTATGAAAAACTCATCCTTTCAGTTAAAAATTTATCTTTTTTGGTTGAAACTTTGTGAGGTATGTGTTACACCCTTATAACTAGCAACTCAATATACGTGATAGAAGACGGGCCTCGGCAGTAGACGCGAGCGAAGCGCGCAGTCACAGCTATTCCCACAGACGCAATGGTAGGGGGTTGTGCTCACTTAAAAGTGGTTGCTGTGACCCAAAATGGCAACTGGCGGGCTCGCTGGCGAGCAAGAGATACCAGGACGAAATTGGATACAGGCCACGGAGTTGTACTCCCGAAGCCGAGTGTCGATCGTTCCTATAGCTTCCTATCTAGGCGATCGGGCTAGAGGGTCTATACCGTCGAAACCTAGTACACGCAGAAAAAAGAACCTTATATTTTACTGAAAACCAAGTTAAATGTACTGATCTTCCAAATACGTATATGGACAATACGGCAGTTCAGTAAATTTTGCAGGTATAGGCAACTGAATATGACTATCATTTCTGGTTACCAGTGCCAATTCTCAAGTGTTGCTGACCTGCGGATTAGTAGATTTTACCGATCCAGTCGCTATCCTGCACTGTTCCTCGACGCAGCAATTACGAATTATCATGCCACTTTGGCCGATAATATTACCTCAAGTGGGACTCCGATGCTGTTTCGAAAATCTAACGAACCTCTCTTTCTATCTCCACACGTTAGAAAAAGAAGTCCGTTCGATTTTCGACACGGTATCGGAGTTCCACTTCAGAGCTAACTTATGTTAACGGTATAGACTATAGTTTAGACTTTAGAG
>CAKNWT010308550.1:0-14608 GCA_932066315.1 Andricus coriarius | reverse complement strand
TCCCACAATTACCTACTTGCCGAGGATTACTTCCAGAGGAGCTCTTTGGTTAGAATCATAATTTTTCTCAAGGGTCGACTTATTTGTCGACCTTCTGCTCATTTATCAGACACTTCCGACAACTGTTCCAAAAATGCAAAGTGAGTTTGCAAAGGGGATTTATAATGTGGGAAAATGTTTGTTCAAGGATGCAAGGATGAATCTAGAACAGAATCTATGGAGTATAGACTAGCCGTAAAATATTGCCCTATTGGGATATTAACTAATGGTAACGATTCTTTACTACGTCGTTTGCTAATTCTCACAGCCTGTCATGACATTTTGAGCAAAAAACGATACATATCGGATAATAGGGAATCTTTAAGTATTACAAAATAACACACTTTAAGATATTTTACTTCATAAAAAGCACGAGAAAGTCTGTGAATGAAAAAATCAAGATTTTATTTCAACATATATTGTATGGAATTGAATGAAGCTATTCATTTTTCATTAAAAAATTAAGTATAATATTCTCGAAATCCTTTATTTGCTTTTAAATATGACTGAGTTCTTTGAATTACGGCAAAATTCTCTGTTCAGAAGAATTTCTTTAAATTCATCTGAAATCTCTTGAATTCTGATCAGTTTTCTTAAATTCCTTTCTTCATTTTGCTTGAGTTCTTTAGAACCGACTTTAATTCAATGAAATTAGGTGGAATTCAGATGAATTTGGCCAAATGCAGATGAATTTTCTTGAATGCAATGTAATATTTTCGAATTCCTTTTTATATTGAGTAAGCTTGAATTAATTGATTTACCTCTCAATGAATTAAGCAAAAATTCTTTATTCAGATGAGTTTCTTTAAGTTTACTTAAAATCTCTTGAAATAAAGAAATTTGTTGAATTCGTCTCTTCGTTGTCCTTGAT
Organism: Andricus coriarius; assembly: GCA_932066315.1. Taxonomy (NCBI): domain Eukaryota; kingdom Metazoa; phylum Arthropoda; class Insecta; order Hymenoptera; family Cynipidae; genus Andricus; species Andricus coriarius. The sequence continues at coordinate 13,698 of CAKNWT010308550.1, read as the reverse complement.
TTTTTTTATAGCAAACCTTAATTCAATTAAAGCAAGTTGCGTTTCATTGAATTAAGCTCAATTAAATTAGAATTAGCTCAAAAGAATTCAACTTTTAAGAAATTCAAGAAAGTGTAATAGGAATTTAAGCGAATTGGATAATATATTGTTATAGAATGGATATTCTGGAATTAACTTCAATTTCATTTGAATGTTTTTGAATGCCGTGAAATTAACTTTAATTTCAATTATGAAAAACTGCTCAGTTCAGATAAATGTTTCTCAAGTCTGTCAAAATTTATTAAATAAATGAATTTATTTGTATTAGTCTTTAGTTCTTTTGCATTTGTTTTAATTGATATGTCGAGATAAGTTGAATTTACATAAATCAAGTTGAATTCAGTCCTATTTTGTTCAATTCTTTTTTAATTTGTTCAGTTGCGTTGAATTTGGCACACTGTTTAATTCAGTGTATTTTTTCTGATGATACCAATTCGTTTTTATTTAAAAGTAACCTTCTTTCGGATTAATTCTAAATAATGTAAGTATTCTCACGTGTGGGAAATTTACAGCATCTATCATGGAAATTCGATGGGGAAACAAAATTTTAGAAGAAAAATTATACCATATTTTCAAACTTGAAATTAAAAAAATAGTATACATATTTATGTCAATTGTAGCAAGAAATGATATCCATAATCAAGAAGAAGTTTTACAGTAAGAGTTTAGTGAAGCTCTATATGAAAATTGCAAATCGTTTGATATTTTTAGCTTCAGCAATTTCAAGCACTTAAAGTAAATTTTACAGTAATTTCCATCAAAAACAATTCGAGAATTTTTGGCAGAATGTTCTGTCAATTGTACTTTTGTATCCCATGATAAATCTTGAAATTTTATATAAAAATTGTAAGTTCGCGGATGAGTGTAATTCATGACCCAAACCCATTTACAATACTGCCCTCCTGAGGAAAACCTTACGTGACATTGTCGTTAGGATAGACTTTCCCAATGTTAGGTACAGGAAAATAAAATATAATCTCAAAAACTGTTACGTGAGTTTTTTCTTAGTACCTCCGAATAAGTAACTGTAATTTTGCCTATCTTCTTGCAGTCTTTTGTAGACTTTTAAAGAAAACGTGTAAATACATTGTTTGAAATAAAACTGTGATGAAAAAACATCGGAAACTAGCTAAATATACCGAATTGATCACCAATCCCCTTCTTCCAAATTCCATTCCTAATATCCCTTATCAAATTCATAACAAGATCAAGGACAAAATACAAAACATGAAATCACGTCACCTTAAGTCTTCAAGAACGAATAATTTTCCAGTTACTACATGACATACGAGCATATAGAGAAACAAAAGTATAATGTAAGATACAGTTACGACAGGATGCCGGAAAAATACCGATTTGTAGGTTAGGTGGTTGATTTCTAGGTTGGGACATAATCGACAGAAGCTAATTAATATTGTCAGCATCGGGGAGGTTCGAATTGGTGCAATTTTCATGAGCGATCGGCGCGACGGGTCCAAACCGATCATTACAGTAGCATCATGGAGAGTCCTCCCGTGTAGCATAGCGGTTCGACAGCGATTTCAGATTCTTTGCTTTAGGCTGACCGCAGTTTGGAGGATAGCATCGCGTCGTTTTGCGAGTAGAGCTTAATTATATAAAGATTCTGGAATTTAATTGACCAATGGGTTGCCGGGGGCGCAAGTGTCGATCCCTTTCGAAATTCGTCAGGAAATGATCGACGCACGAGACTGCTGGAAACCGGGCCAGTCACCTATTTTCAACTGGGTCGACTAAGAAGAGTTGTTCGCTCTTTTCGTGATCCCGATCCCAGTGAGACGAAGGGATCGAGACCTCTGACCGGCCAAATCAACCAGTGCCTAAGGCAACTTTGTAACATAGTTTATTCATCAAACACAACTTCATTTCAATCAGTGATTCTATAGTTTATCACCTATAATTACCTCATAAGCATTCCTACAACTTTGACATACCAAGTTATCTAAGTATAGTACTGGACTTTCTGGAGAACATTATGATTTTACTGTCTATAGTAGAAAATACTTACACCCTCTGACAATTTTTAAATCGAGAAACGCTTTAATATCTTGTATTATGCTATCTACTAATTAAAGTTGAGTATGGAACAATTGGTGGAAAAAGAGGCTTGGGAGTTTACCTACCCGATACTCTATCAAATGCTGGGAACAATCCAACACTCTCTGTGAAATTTTTGGATATAAAATTCGATTACCAAGAATGATATTCTGGGACTTTGGATCAAAAAATAAAAGTTATTTAAAATAGCAGCAAGGAAAAGAAGTGGAAAAGCAATTTCGATCGGGAATCAGAATCTTGTTCTCAGAGGTTTCTCCGGACTAGATAGAAGATCGAAAGTGCTTTTAGCCGTAAGATGCGACTCTAAAGTAGAGAGAACATAACAGGAATGAGAGACGTTGCGAGGATATCTGGAGATGAAAGCTATCGTGAATCTGCTGAAATGAATTAGTTGGTGTTTGCTAATTAGGCTCATGACACCAATTACTTGCAAGTATGCAGTCAAATCTAGTAAGAGACACGAAAACTCAACGGGATGTTAGCGGTTGGACGATTGTTTCAAAACCTGCTTGTGGGTTCAAGAGACCAAGTCGTTCAGACATGTATTCTACTGATACACCCTGTTCACCATGCTTATAAAATGAGATTGTGTTAGTGAATAGACGTATCATACATAATACATATGTTTGAAATACAAAAATATCTTAAAATGTGTGACAAAGCATAAATTTATCAAACTTGTCTGTATAATACAAGCAGTCGTATCTGATCTCAAGAAAAAAATGCATACAACTTATAGGTAGAAATTCTAGTAACCTAGTGACACTTCAGTCTGATTCATCGCCAGTAGCTTATAACAGTATATATGACGCTTGCTTTATATTCTGGAGAGAAGATGATGAGACTCGATTAATAAGACAATGAGACCTACAAACAGCTTCTTGTACAGTGTGATTATTAACTTTTCTCTCATTTTTATAGACTTTTCTTATAATGACACATTTCTATTCTTGAAAAAACAGATAAGAGTTGAAAAGTTTCAAAATTATTTTAATGAATTGCTCAAATAAATAAATGAACATCTAAAACTAAATGGATGAATAAATAAACAAATGAAAAAATTGAAATAATAAAAGGTATAAACGATTATAATAATTATTAGTATTCTTCGTTCTCGGCGAATGAGTAATTCCCCAGAATACGTTTCGGCCGTTAGGCAGTTGACAAATGCCTGTCTGACCATGACGGAATTTACTACTGCTGAATGTTTTCTACTCAGTCCTCATTTCTTTTTTTCCTTGCTCATATGTGAAATGCTAAAATACTTCGTAATTACAATAATTTGTCAAGAATTTTAAGTGTGTTTCATGTAATTAGGTGCATAATAAGATAATAGTTTTAAGTGATAAATATATTTTTAATAAATTATGGACTAGAGAATATATACAGGTTTTGTTTATCGTCCTTAGTTAATTTTTTTGTCTATAATACCAAAAGTTATGACTGACCAATGTCGATTTTTGAATTATTGACTTATAAACATATGAATCGAAATTTAAATTTTCTTTCCTCTTGAAGGGTAAGTGTAGCAATAGTAACCATTTTTCGAAAGTCTAAATATTGTTGATTTATATTGAAACTAAAGCAATTTTCAAAATTGGACTGCATTGAAAAAATATGAATGAAAATCAAAAATTTTTAGTATTCTATTTGAATATAATTGAGCCTGAATCATTTATGTGACGAACTGGTTATTTAAAAAACACTAAAATATCTCAAGGCCAATTTGATACAATTTTTATAATAATATCAATTTATCATCCTTACATATTTATCATAACCATCAAATTACGTGCATAAAAAAAAGCTAGAGGCCTTTCACGCTCGATTAGTCACAGACAAATTTCAAATCAATTCAATTAGGCTCCCAGCAATACAATGATTTGCAGCTGTAATCTCGAATTAGAGATCTAATGTACTATGAAACCGAACTTTCATTGTACTTCTTTCTTCTTGGGCTCCTTTGATTATCTATTTATAGAGAAAAAGATAAGATAAAAGATAGATATACATGTATCAATCGCTGGAAAACACACATAAGAATGAGTACATGATTATGAATAAATATTTATATAGTAAAGACCTACAATTTACATTATACATTAAATTAGCGGTTATTTGTACGTTTTGTGATTGATTCTAAAATAAAAATATTTATCTTTTATTTTTACATTCTTATCCTATAATGAGAAGGTATTAGCTTTGTGTAAAATGTGACTCCCCCCACCCCCCTCGTTTTTGTCAACGTTTTATCAGCCATTTTGGATGAAAATTCAAAAAGTGAGCACATTTTGAAAATTGTTGAGACGACTTTTTTCAAGATTTGAAAATTCTATGTACGGTTATTAGTAGTACTCAAAAAGGGGAACAATTTTTTTTTATTACTTTTTCTGGCAAACAAAATTACCGAAGTTATAGCATTTTCAAAATTTCAAAAAACAAACGAAAATTAACATTTTAAGCCAAAAAACGCACGATATGAAGAAAAGTCAAGAGAAGAAAAGCGTTGCTTTTTGAACACCTGAAAATACTGTCATAACAGCTTCTTGAACTTTTTGAATTTTTTGAAAAATCAACAATCGAAATTTTGGCCGCATAAAATAATAATGGAAAATAAAAAATCCAATTTCGCGGTCAAACTATGCAAGATATAAAAAAAGATAGAGACACAAAAATCGTGCATATAACATGTCCCGAGAATGTGCCCGCCCAGCGGGCAGATTTTTTTAGACGCATTACTATGCAACTATACTTTTCATTAAAATTCTACTAATCAAATTATTTTGTAACTAAAAATACCCAACATTAAAAAATAGTTTCAAAATTTGTATATGCATATTAATTAACGCTTTTGCAGAAAATTCGAATATTCGAAATATGTTTACTTCTTCTCGCATATATTTCACGGTTAACTTGATTTTTAAGAGGCATGCGAGAGAGAAGAAAGATGGAGAAAACAAGAGGAAAAGAAATTAAGATAATATGTGAGGGGAACCTGTTTCAATACCCATACTTTTAATTCTACTCGTTTGATTTATTTGATTTTATCATCCTCATGCGGTTGTTATACTACTCCGTGAAAAATCCCTGTCACAGAAAGTGGAGAATCTTCATAAATGGAAAGATACATTCAATTGCGTCAACGATTTATTCAAAAACTCAAATTGATTCCCAAAGGGTTTTAAAAATAATTAGAATATACCGAAGTAAGCCCGCTACATTTAAAAAAAAATGTTGGACCATCAAATTTTCTTGTAAATTTATGATTGGAAAGTTTTTCATACTAAAAAATAGTGAAAGACTCCTGTCAAAATTTTTATTTCGCAATACAACTTATAAGATACTTTCATTATATTGTCCTGTACATTACCCAATGGTTGAACATTATTTACCATATATATTAAACAATAGTGTAAACAATTTTCAAATGATTTTCCTAATTTAGGACACAACACAAAACGAAACTTATTTTTAATTTTAAGATGAAATTAGTTTTAAAAGTGAATGTGAAAAATCAAAGTATTTGTATGTCCAAATGAAAAGGGACCAGATTATTACCAGATTATTATTATTATAGGAGTTGTATGCGTTTTCGTGAATCAACGTCGAAAGTGTCCATTTTGTGTTTTTGATGGGAAATAATACTTCAATTTATTCTCTACCTGGTGATATTATATTTATTAGGTTGAGTAAAAAAATGGTTTTAGAAATAGCAAACAATTCCATGCCTAACAGTAGTGCATTGGGACTTCCGTGAAGTGTAATGAATATGGAATCGATTGATTTAAATATAGGACGAATTTTAAAGGTTTTATTTAATTTAAATTTTTTTAAATTTTAAGGGGAGGCTTCTCAATGTTACACAGATTTTGTAATATTATTCAGCACAAGATAATTATGTTTCCAAATACTTCTGTATTAGATTTTATTTTTGCGTCCATGAAAACATCTACATAAAAAAGTTAATCCCAAAAAATTCATGACACAAGGGTGATAAAAACTGGAAACACTAAAAACTAGATCCAATTTTCACCATTCTGAGCCTTCAGATGTTCTGATTTTTTTGAGTTTATTTTTAGCCCAAGAAAGCCCTCAACTGACAAATAATTTTGTAAATGTTTTCATGGACGTAAAAAAATTAAAGTTAATTATTGAAGGATATTAAAATATAATTATCTCATAGAGAATAGTATTATGAATTCTGTATAAAATTTATGAACAAGATTGTAAAAAAAATTGAATATAAAAAAAGCTTTAAAACTTTACAGATATTAATTTTGTTAAACCTATTTTGCTAGAGTGTGTTACTTAGATATAAATCAATCGATCCAGGTTTTGTAAATTTCATGAGGGTGGATCTAAATGCACTAATTTCATTCATGGTATTGTTTGTGATTACTGAAACAATTCTCTTAACCATCCAAATACTTATGTCCCAGTAGTGACCAGAAATGGAGAGATTTTTTTAGTTCGAAGAAAAAATAAATACAGTACCCTCCCACTTCTCGCACTACCAGTTATCGCGACTTCCCCTACTTGATTTGCTCCCACTGCCGACACATGTAAGCGCACGCATTAAACAAAATGCTCGCGCGTAAACATAATTTTTGTTCTAAATATTGACATTCAATGTAACCTACTTAAGAGGTTAATACTTGATAATTTCTTAATTTTAAGTACCTAATTCATAAATCGCTAGCAATTCTAGATCGAAAAAGAAAAAAACTTAAATGCCTGCCTATCCAGAATTCTCAAAAATTAAACTTTGTTTTCAAAGAACACTTGTAAGACAACACTAAGGTTTTTTAGGATTCGTATGTAAAATTAGTATAATAACCTCTGAATATTCTCTCCTACTTATTTACTCAACTGTCATATTTTGAAATTAACTTTTTCGAATAGATTCGATTTTCTCAACCAATCAGATATGAGGATAAACGCAACGAAAAATGATTTTTGTTGTAGTGGGGAAACTCATTTAACGCGAATCCCAGTACCAGCCTCTCGCGATAAGCGAGAGGGTACTGTAACGGGTTTTCGAAGTACAAAACTTAAAACTGCACCCGGTGACATATTTTTTCACCTCAGTGTTCCGTTGTGAGTCCAGTTTAGTCTCATTATCAGACCTTACTTATTACAACTGATAAAATTGGATAGATAATTAATTTGTGCACAGAACTCGAGTCGAAATTTAGGCTCTACTTTGAAGCTATAACTCCTTTCTTAGTAGGCGCTAAAGCAGCAAAGTAGGTTCAAAATAAGCAGCAATTTCAATTCAATTTAGACCCTACTTTTACGCTAAAAATGTCCGAAATCGGCCGTTTTTTCACGGTTAGCGTCAAAGTAGGGTCTAAATTTGAACCTACTTTGGTGCTTTAGGCCCTACCCTATATTGGCGCTGCAGACCCTACATTGCTGCTCCAGCCCCTACACTGGCAATGATAATAATAATAATAATAACAATGTATTAATATTTCGACAAAAAATTTAAAATGACGTATAAAAAATATATTTCCCGTATTTTATTATATTAATACAATATGCCAGTCTTCTTTATATATAAAGAAGACTGGCATATTGTATTATTATAATAAAATACGGAACATATATTTTTTATACATCATTTTACATTCCTTGTCCAAATATTAATGAATTATTAATATCCATAGAAACCGAGAAATTATCAGAATAAGGTATACAAGTATAAACGTGCATATAAAATGAAGAGTATTTTTTATTAAAGAAGAAAAATATGCTTCAGGTGGTTTTAAAATCTAAGAACTTTTGTGATGAGTGCTGACAATGAATAAATATTATATTGAATGATAAACCTGTTGACCTCAGATATTTTTAATTTTCTTTGTTGCTACTGGAGGACGTTTCTGAATCTTGAGCCAGTTTGTTCATTTTATTGTCAGATTTCTTTAATGTATCAGATAGATTTTCTTGATTGTGATTGAAAGGTGTTGATGAATCTTGAGCCTGATTTTCGTTTCACATTCCTTTGATGTATCAGATCGATATTTTCTTTTATTTGAGGCCGCAGCTTATTAATAAATTTAATTAGTTCCTTCTTCGTTATAGTTCGCAGTGTAACTCTGTTAAATCCACTATAGCGTTCGAATTTTAAGATAGTAGGTTTAAAAGATTCAAAGTAGGGTCAACATCAAGGAAGAGAAGTTTCATTCTCTAGGAGTAAGTACCTTAAAGTAGGGGCTATAAGTTTAAATAGCGTCAAAGCAGGGTCTAAATTTCGACTCGGGAAGACCAAGAAGAGGATAAGCGACTGCACAGCGAGTGCTCATATTTATGTTAAGAATTCGTAACAATATTGGTTTTTAGTTCTGTAGAGAAAATGATGTAAAAAAACCTATGGTAAATATGGTTGAAAAACATTTGAACTTGAGAAATAATATAATAATTTCAACAAATAATAAAATGGAGAAGAAGGTGGTCTTCGCATTCAGCTTGATATATGAGCAAAAGTATTGAGATAATATGAAAGTTGAATTTTATTTTAAAATTAAGAAAAAAAATATTTGTGAGAAGATTGCATAAAAAAGGAGAAATGAAAATAGCATTATGCTCTGATTAGAGTGAAGCTATTTGAAGACAACGTAATACGAATGGCAGAAGATGCAAGCTTAAGTGGTTGGTTGCAGATTCTACGGTTGTGGTATCTGCTATAGCGTTGGCGTTCACCGCAAACGAAAGTCCCTCTTCCTTTCAAAGTAATTTTATGTTTTGCTTCCACTTCGAGCTCATCCGGTTCGTTCTCGTCCTTTGCTTCCCTCTTACATTATATTCTGCAAGAGTGTTTGCGTGTTTGTGATACACGCACTGCCGAAAGAGAAGGTAACGAGGCGTGATCCTTGTCTTCTTTTTTCCCCTGCATTTGTTAATGCCTTCCTGGTTCATTCACTGATTTTGCTGTGGGAATTCCGTGGAAATCGGGTCTTCTTCGCTCGTATTCTTACATTTATTTAACTGTTCGTGTCAGAATACAAAAGTTTTTTTACGGTTTAAGACTCTTACGAGTTCAGTCGATAATTGTTGTTTAATTATCTAGAAACCACGGTTTTTAGAGGCTCGAAACGATCAAGAAGAATTTCTCGAAACAAAATTGAATAACAGTTGATTCATTTCAGCAATATGAAACTTATTAAATCACTAATGTCTAGAGTTTGTAATTCTAAGGGTAACTCTATAGTTTTTAAATATTAATGTTACGAGTATAAGAAATTTTTGGATTTCTACAATTTTGAAAATATTCTTTTGTAATATTGAAATTGTGGAAGCCAGTCGCGTATCCATAACTCTGTGTCCTACTTTAATGCATGCGAAGCAAAAGAAAAAGAGAGGAGCATAGACCCCCCTGCCCTTAGTTTCGCAAGCCCTTGGAGTATGCTGCTAAATATTGTAAAAGTTAAGCTGATGAAAGTGGAGTGAATACTTTGGTAGCGTTCGCTTTCTGAGTTGAGATTTGAACCTGTGTGCTAAAAAATGACTCAGCACGTTATCATTCGAGCCGCGCTATTCACAATATATTTTATACCTGAATATCAATAACGGGATTACAGTACAACATTGCAATAGAAGATGTACTCATAAAATCGTAGTGACTGAAGTAATAAATACCGCTGCGAAGTACTATGAATGTATTTACTATGGGTGTATTTATTTTTTTTCATATAAGGACGATTTTGCTTCCTTAGAGGTATGAAATAAATTTGCTTAATCATCAAGGGAGGTTTTTCCGAACAAAAGAAAAAAATGGATACTTCCAATACTTTTCAAGTTTATGTTTCTCTCTTACCGACAATATTATTTTCAGAAAATTAGAGAGCCAATTAAAATGTACGTCGATCTGTTCTGTTACAATAAACAACTTTTTAAATTATGGTCTACTTGTATTTCGAATCAAAACAAAACTTCTCTTTAGAGAAACAATGTAACTTTATTGAAACTTTTCAAGTCCCTATTGATTAATCAAGAACAGTCGTGGAAAGTTCGACAATAGATCAAATCACGCATCTCGAAGAGGCGAACAATCACAACAAATATAGTACTGTTACATCCCTAATATAAAAAAATCCTCTTATAAACAAGGTAAATAATTTTTTTAACAAATTGAAAGACGACATTTATAGGTTATGTTAGGCCATGAAAGATTCTTCATTTTACCAATCGATGCGTTTTGAAGATGCGAAGTAATATATCATATACATAACTCTTAAATTCTCATTATTAAAGAGTTTTTCTTATTTTAAGAAGAACAATATACTTTTTTAATATATAAATCGGTATTGCTGGATCATAAAAGTTCATGGAAGCTACATTAATAGATCGTTCGCCGTATCTCGAAGAGGCTAACAAACATGTCACATATATTACTGTAGTATTCCTAATATGAGACAAAGTTTTTCTCATATAAGCAGAATACACATATTTGTTTGGAAACTTCGTAAATCAGTACTGGTGTGTCACAAAAAGTTCAAAAATAGGTTAATCGATTCGTCCCAAAGACGCGAACAAATACACTGCATATACTATTATTGTATTTTGAATATCAAAAAAGTTCTTCTCATATTCGTAGAATAAACCTTTTTTTTTTACTTCGTAAATCGTTACGGTTAGGCCAAGTAAGTTTCAACAATAGGTCGATTTATGCGTCGCGAAAATTCAAAAAATTACACCAGATATCGTATTGTTGTATTTAGAATATTAAAAACGTTTTTCTCATATAAACAAGATATATATTTTTTTAATCTTCAAACTGACAAAAACTAAATTCAAATATTGCCGATCTACACTGTTAGAAATTTCCTTAAATTTCAGTCAGTTTTCAATGACTTATGTCACTGAAATTTCATAAATTTGGCTTTGAAAATAATGTTGAGACCATATTCATTAATTTTCAGTAACACGAAACTTAATTTTGAAGCAAATGATTTTTGTTTTCATAAAATTGACTCTGAAACCTGTTTCAATTGCTTGTACATAAAATATTATTGGTGGCTGAATAAATTTCACTGTGGTTTACGTAAGTTTTATAAGCTTGCATTAAAAATAAAGTCACATTTTCTATTAAATTTAATAAACCTAAATGAATATATGAACAAAATTTAAAAATAATTCATGAAATTAAATTTAGAAGCTTTGTATGTGATATATTTTTCTATTGCTTAATACATTTTTTGCAATTACATGTACAAAATTGTTTTTACTTTGTCATTTCGAAAGAAGTAATTTCAGAGAACTATTCTGGAAAAAGTTTCACTATTTACATTTAATATCCATAGGATATTCATGAACATTTACAAAAAATTCAATGCACTATCTCTTAAAATAGTTTCAAACCTTACATTGAAATTACAATAAGGCTATTTAAATTTCAGTGTTGCATGAAATTTCAATGATTTTTCACTAACCGCAGTGTAAAAAGCTTCACCAACATTTTCATAATATTTCATGAACTTACTTCTAACAGTGTAGCTTAAAATGCTATCAGACCTGGATATAAATCGGACCTACAATTCATACTAATTTCATGATCACAGTTCTTTTACTTTTCGAGATATGGTGAACAGAAAAAAGCTACACACAAAAAAATGGAAATTTGAAAAAATTGTATTTTCGAGCTCCTAGAGTCGAATAATATTGAAATATTTAAGAAAAGTGGATTTAAAAGTTTAGGTCATTACAAACCTCCCTTTATGAGAAAGCGATATACAAACAACAGTTCGTCTTCTACACTGAATATATTCTAATATGTAAATATACGTTTTAATTGTTATCTTTTGGGAATAAAAAAGTGTTCAATTTTACCTTTTCAGTTTAGAAGTGTATAACCTTGTTGATTCATTCAGATAATTAATAAAAATATTTCAAGACTAGGATTTAAAAATTTTAAATGTGTTAATTTGCAATTTTTAAGTTATGAAGGTTTTTGTAAGTAGTTAAATTTAAAATTATACAATTAGGTGCAAATAGACCCGAAAGAAGTAAACAAAAAGAAGATATAATTTTAATTCTTCCTAAATTAAAGTAAAATTTCATATAATTCTATCACTATGCCTTCATAGTACTTGTATACATCAGATGCTTCTACACAATTTAATTTCTAAGGCCGTGGATACTTGTTCCGAAATTTTGGTACGAATTGACAATTTTTTCTGCACAAACAGCGATACCCAGAAAAGGGACCATTCGTACTGAAATTTCGATACAGATAGCCAGATTTTTTGGGTACACGTGAACACTGCCATTTTTTAATCGAATTCATAAAAATTCATGAAAATAATAGAATGAAATACAAAAAAAAAACTTCTGATTCGTTTGGATTTTCGGTATCTTGAATACTATAATTGATAATTCTTGAATTTTTGTATTAAGTTTGATATCCCTCGGTTTAGAATATTTCAATTTTATATGATAAAATTTAAATAAATTAAATTACTTGCTAGATATTTTAATTGTTTCATTTGAAAATTTGTCATTTTACATCTTTGACCCTACAAGATGATCTTGAATTTTCAATGCATGAGTTTCAAATTCTTCTTCTATTTGAAATGCTTCTTTGATACTCTTTAATCTTAAATATCCCAAGCTTGAAATTGTATACGTTTTAAGGGCTTAAGATATACGTAGTATTATGCACATTTGTAAACCTACACTGTTAAAAATAATATTAAATTTAAAATACCAATGTATATTAAAATTCATATCTCAAGCATATAAAATCGCTATTTAGGTACGTGTTTATTAAATTTCATATACATTCGTGATAACCGCTCAGATAATTCCATTTTACACAAAATCAAAATTAAATTAGCAGTAATTTTCGATTCTCAATGATAAAACATGATACCTTCTTACAATTAATCAAAAATAAAAATTGATTTTAAGTCGAAAAGTTCCATTACGTAAATAATTGATAGATCTAACCTACAATGAACTGTACTCACATTAAATTTCTACCATTCAGGGCAAATTTTGGAAAGAGTTCCACATGTACGTTGCACTTTAATCATAAAAAGCAATTCAATTGACCAATTCTAGCTTATTACTTCAATTCCAAATATTTGATAAGATTTAAAAAAATTAAAGCACTATGAGTTTTCAAGCACGCTGCTATACCGACTTGTATATTAAATTTAATATAAAGTGTACAGCTATTCATATTTTAATGTATATTAAATTTCAACTACCTTGTATGCAAATGACTTCATATACATTTGTATTAAATTTAATACAGATTTTTCTAACAGTGTATAAATATATAAACTACAAACTTTTCAACAACAAAAAATAGCTGAAATTTAATATTTTCCATTTCCTTCCAAATTTTTGAAAATTGTTTTTGTAGGTGTTGTGAAATATTTGGTACGATTTAATTACCGAAGCTCATATATAACGATTACCTTCAAAAATTAGTTATATTTATATATCACGGTGTGCCTGAACCATCTTTAAATTCAAGGTCATAGCACATTTAATTTTTTTGTTGGATTCGATTAAGGGGCTTAGAAATAGTGTGCAAAAAATTTTTTATTTAAATCCCCCGAGCCGTTTTTGAAAAAA
>CAKNWT010308545.1:2826-21397 GCA_932066315.1 Andricus coriarius | reverse complement strand
AATCACCGCTTTTTGCCTAAAAACACCTTGAATTATGCGGAAAAATATGTAAAAGTTTGAGTTCAATCGGAGTGGCTGCCCATGGGTAAAAAAATTATAAATCTCCAGCCTACCACGTTAAATGCACATCCGCTGATGTATAAGGAGAAGTCTGAAAACTTACGCTCGTTTTGTCAATGTTCTCGCGTTCTTGCGGCCATGAAAGCAATTCCTCATCGTACAGGGTAAGGTTTTGGTATAGGGAAAGGTCTTCGATGAGGAATAGTGATTTGGATTCGAGATTCATCATTGCTTCGAGTTGAACACGTTACTTGTGCCTTCATTCGCTTTGTCACCGAACTTGTTCTCTTATCGTTTTCATTTGTTTTCTCATCTGAAGTTGTTATTTCGATCTTTCTTTGTTTTTGTCGGCTTTCACGTTGTTTCTCACAATCTTCTTTCTTTTGTATAAGCAGTGTATGAGATTTGAGAAGCTTCGGTCATTCGTTTTATCATCTGAAGTTCTTCCTCAGATCTTCTCTTGTTCTTTCCTTGTTTAGATTTAAGAAATTCAAGTCATTTGTTTTCTCATCTGATTTTGTCCCCCCAACCCCGATCTTCTTTTTTTCTTTTGTTTGGTTTGTTGACTGATTCCTCACAGTATAGGGAAAGGTCTTCGATGAGGAATAGTGGTTTGGATTCGAGATTCGTCATTGTTCAAAGCATTTCAGCTGATGATTTATTGGATTTCCCAGAAATGACAGAGAAAGATCTGAAGATTCTGTTTACCGGAACGTCCCAACTTTCACAGGCGGTATCATACCTTGAATATTGACGAATAGAAGATACCGAAGAATGTGAGAGGCAAGGGGACTCACCATAAAAAAGCACCCCGAATCGTGAGAGGCGAGCAGACTCACAGTAAAAAAGCACCCCGAATTGTGAGAGGCGAGGGGACTTACAATAAAAAAGCACCCTGAATTGTGAGAGGCAAGGGGACTCATAATAAAAAATCACCCCGAATTGTGTAACCTGCTTTTCAAGTATCATTGGAATATTTTTAAGTACTATTAAATTATTTTGGAATAGTACGCTGGAGATTTTTAATTTTTTTAACCATGGGCAGCCTCTCCGATTGATCTCAAACTTTCACATATTTTTCTGCATAATTCAAAGTATTTTTAGGCCAAAAACGGTGATTGTGCCTCAAGAATTGCCCCCCCCCCAAAAAAAAATGGGAAAAGTGTGGGACGTTTTTTTTGACCTTTTCTTTTTGTCTAAAATGTCCCAATTTTTTTTAAGACATCCGTTCGTAGAAACACATAACATATTTTTTCCCCATCAAAATCGGCCCAGCCGTTTCCGAGAAAAAGATGTTTTTCGATTTTTATACTCACCCCCATAACTCCCATAAAAATGATTTCTCAGATATAATCTTCCGGGGAATCGAACCTTATATTAGTACCAATTCAGGGTGAAAATGTCGAACAGATTTGGTCGGGGGCAGCTTATACATGCTTATCCTGCTACGCCCTTTATTGAAAAAGTACTAGGCAGGGTGGCTACAAATTTTCCAATTTTTTTCAAAAATTTCTCCTAACCAATAATATTTAAACACTTGCATTATAATCCTGCCACATCTTAAATATAGAATTTTTAATAAATGAAAGATAATCATTTTAAACTCAACCTTAACCCGGATTAAAGAGGCGTAAAAATAAATTATTTGTAAAACGGTTAGGTTTTAATGATTCTTATAATAGTTATATTAGATAAGTAGAATATGTCAGTCTCTCAGTATTCAACTGTTAATTTAAGGTTTGTTTCGGAACGAATTTTTACAAATTTTAAATTGGAATATGAAACTAAATAAAGTTACTGCTCAAATTAAAAGGAGAGTTCGATCGCGTATATCATAAAGATTAAACCAAGGGGTAATTATAAGAAACCAAAAAATCGTAAGTATAAAAACGGTTTTGAAAAATGTTACATGGGAAATTTGTTAATGGAAATTTTCACAATTAGTCAAATAATAATTCAGAACTATTTTTTGCAATGCCCCTCCGAAAAAGTTGTGTTAGGAGGAGTTAACGAAAAAAACTAATCTTGAAGGTAAAGATTTTTAAATTTCGTAAACTATTTTTTTTAAAACAAAAGTTTGACAAAAATGTTTTAAGCAAAATTTCGGAAATTTTTTTGTTGAAATAAGATGTCTGAACAAAAAAATTTTGAAAAAATTGGTAAAAAAAAATTTGGGAAAAATATTTAAAAAAAAAATGTGGAAAAAATGTATTGAAAAAAAATTTGTTGGAAACAAATTATGCAAAAAAAATTTTATGAAAAAAAACTTGTTAGGGCTTATGCCCTTTTTCTGTGCCAAATGTTGACGCTTATGCCCTTTTGTACGACGGACGAAAACAGCCAAGAAACCTTAAAAACAAAACAAAATCTGAAACGTGCGCATGCGCAGCTTTTTCACAAGTGCTTAAAGTAAGCCATCTTTAAACTGCGTATGCGCGAAAATTGTTTCGCGCACAGTCTGCTCAAATTAAACAGCAACTTAAACCTAACAGTACTCGATCCCGGACGCTGTGTAAGTTATAATAGTGTTTAAGTACATGAAAAGAGCTTTGCGAAACACTATAATAAAAGGTGAAAAAGCACCAGAAAAAGTAAAAACTTCAGGACCCTGTACATTCACAAACGGTTCATAAATGGACCCATAGTTTGGTGAATTGATATTGGTCCCTTCGGACTATGATTTCGCCAAGTTTCAACCCGATGACAAAAAAACAATAATTTTAGGTGGGAACACTTGACGTAATTTAACCGAATTATCCTGGGTACAGCTCACATTGTCGCAAAAGAAAGAGGTCCTCTCCTGGAAATGTTCTGGATGTCTAATACTATGGGAAGTTTTTTATTTATCAATCAAAATGTCAATAAGAAAATACTTACTGCATCTGAAAGCCTTCGAATTCTTCCTGCTGTTCATTGATGGAAGCTTCTAGGTCCAAGTAAGCTCCGTAATCGCCGTCTTTATAAAGTTGAAGAGCCGTGTCGTCAAGCTGTAACAAACAAGCAAGAGATAAGTACAATTACTGTAAGTCATTACTGCTTTCATATATTCACATTTAGGGAAAGTTTAACATTATTTTGGTATAGTTTAAAATTATCTTGACTGTTTATTGTATGAATTGGGTAATAAAGTTTAAAGTCTCACATTAACCTTTGAAAGAAGCTCCAAAGTTGAGTAAAACGGGTGATTGCTTGAGTGGTGGGAAGTGGGAGTGGTATATCTATCTATGATGGAGAAGTGGAGAATTGGACGGGGAAACGGAGCGTGAAAGTTTCTGACTGGCTAGAAGTCAAATCCTGGAAAAAGTAAAAATACTTATCGGGTTTCGAGTCTTGGTATCGAAGGAAAATGCCTTGTGAATTCTACAGATTCTCCAGAAAATATTTTCGATTTTGAGAAAGAGGGAATATTTCTTATTTCCAATATTTCTGAAATTACTTATTATCCTGAAGCACTATCTAGACCTGAACCTCTTATGTATGTCACTTTAAATATTCTGGGTCATCCTGTTAAAGCTCTAATTCATGGTGGAGCATCAAGGTCGTTTATTGGATCTGATTGCTTAGATTTGGTCAAGAAATTAGGTTTAAGAATTGAAAATAAATACGGATTAGTTCAAGTTGCTAACAGTCGTATTGAATTAGTTTCTCAAGAGGTATCAGTTCCTGTAACACTTTAAAATAAATCTATTAACATAAAAATGCGAGAATTACCTTCATTACCCGTGCCAATCGCCATGGGCCTAGATTTTCTAATAAGTTTTAAAATAAAAGTTGATTTCAAAGATAGCACGTAGGTTTTTGAAGAATATTAATTTGAACTTATTAATTGAAGGCCTGATATGTGTTGTGGATTAAATGAATTAACTAAATAAGAAGCATTAATTTTGAAAGAATTTCTGCTTGAAAATATAACTGAAAGTAATGGAGAACCCGGAATTATCTATCTTACTGAACACGTAATAGATATGGTTGATCATCCTCCTATTAAGGAAAGACATTATACTATTTCCCCTAAAGTCCAGCAAGCTACAGTCGCTAATCTAGATCAAATGTTAGCAGACGATATTGTAGAGCCATTGAATAGTCATTGGTCTAATCCAGTTGTAATGGTCAGAGTACCCGATGGATCTTACCGCTTTTGTTCAAACTTCCATCATGTCCTCTGACGCCCTTCCAAAAATGTTCGAATATCCTCAAGAATAAATTAATTTTACTAAAAAAAAAACTCCCTCATGGTATATTGATCGCTTTGTTACAGTTTCGAGTTTTCCAGAAAAAGTCCCGCATTGGGAAATCAAAGATAATAAATTATCTCATTTTAGACCTGATCATATTATTTCATTCCTAGTCCGCGACCTGAATAAATGGAAGTTAGTTCCCTCTGATGAGGATAGACTAAAAATTCTAAATGAAGCTCATGATGTCCCACAATCAGGTCACTTAGGGACTGAAATTACCTACCAAAGAATTGCAAAAGATCATTTTTGGCCCGGTTGTTTTCAGGATGTAGTTGATTATGTAAGAAAATGCGATATTTGCCAAACTTGTAAGGTTGATCAGAAAGCTCCCCCTGGAATGATGGGTGAAAGAATAATTGAACAAACTTGGACAGTAATAGCAGCTAATATTATGGTACCACTCCCCCGTATTACAGCTGGTTTTCAATACATTTTAGTCACATAAGATTTATTTATAAAATGGATTGAATTTTGTCCCTTACGTAAAGAAACTGGAAGAAAAATTAATCAAGCTTTTAGAGAATTTGTAATCAATCGTTGGAGAACTCTCAAAGTAATGCATACAGACAACGTACAGAATTTGTAAATCAAATAATACAATCTTTGGCTAAAGAATATAATATCCATTTTTCCACAATTTCTCCCTATCATGCTCAGGCTAATCCAATAGAAAGAATTGATGCCATATTGAAAACTATGATAGTATCTTTCATGGAGAAAGATCATAGAACTTAGGATAAGCATTTATCTAAATTCCTTTTTGCCAATAATTCAGCTTATCCTTCCTCTTTAAAAACCTAACCTTCATTTTTGAATTTTGGTAGAGACCTTAAAGCCATAAATCCCCGAAGAAGATCAAAAGAATTAGATTTAGAAATTGATCCACAATGGCCAGAACGTTGGAAAGAAAGAATTGAGAAAATGCAAATCTTGAAAGATTGGAATATTAAAGATTTGGATAAGGCATACATAAAACAATCCCAACAATATTATTTACGCCGCCGTCAAAAATATTGGTGCAAAACTAAACCCAAAGTTTATAGGCCTCTTTATTATTCTATTTTCCTTTATTTTATAAATTTTGTTTGTTTGTTTTGTTTGTTGTAGGAAAATATTTTGTTTAATCGTAAAGCTTCCCTAATTAGCCCCACGACCCTACATATTTTCTGTCCCAAAGTTTACATCCTCGAAAATGACAGACAAGGGTTCCGTCCCGTATGATTTTTTTATTAAGATCAGAAAAAAATATTTGAAATTGGAAACAGCCTATAAAGGTCTGGAGGAAGCCTATAAGGATCTAGAAGCAAAATACAAAAGGCATGTGTTAGATTTGGACGTAGATGTAGAATGGACTGCTGCTGATATTGAGAAGGAAAAGCTACATCCAAGTTGGAGAAACATCAGATCATATCTGTCTATCATCAACCACGTAGACAGAAGATTCAGCGGATTCCGTCAGGCCCTTATTGAGGCTTTCCAAAAGGAATTTGCCTCCTGTCACCAGAAATTTCAGATGACTGAAGAAGATTGGGCTTCAGAACAAGACTCTAACTATCGCACCGAAAAGTAGTTCTTGGAGAAATTGACGAGAAAATATAATTTAGTTCCGAGAGTTCCCGCATCTAATGTTACTTCCTTTTGTTTACACAATAATATGTTGCAACGTTTAAAGTTTTACGAAATAATTTTGAACTATATTTATAGTTTGATAAACGCAGGTAATCAATACATTTCTGATACTTTATATAATGAGAAAAAATTCTGTTATACAATTATTTTTTGCATAGTTACGAATCCTGGAACGAGAAACAAATTAATCCTCACAAAACATTTATTTGCTTTGGAAGTATAATTTGGAATTCATGTACGATGTTATATGTTTATAATTAAATAGCTTATGGAGTACAATATGTATATGAACTCTCCAGGCCTATTGAAAGACTTCTAGAAGCAAATGGGACGCCTTTTGTCATTAGGAGTAACTCAACCTATTTGAAAATTTCCCGCCAATCCTACTGCTGTGTGCCAACCTACTCCTGTCCTTCTTCACGTACCCCATTATTTGTTAAAAATATTGAAATGCTACTAGGATTCAAGTTTTCGTCCGACACTTGATTTCCTAAATAACTTATACGACTCGGAGCGAAATACATGATCTCTTTTGTTGGGAAGGTTTATTGTCGATCTCCGGCAATTTAAGTGGGACCTCTGAAGCTCAGGCCCGGCTATGACTTGCAACATTCCTGGTGATATGATTTCTAATTTGGAATCAGTCTTAGTAGCAATTTTAGTAGCCAGCTTGATTGTTTATTTACTTCGGAGAGTATATCTTGGACAGTAATTCAACATCACTTGGACCGAATTGGTTAACTAATTTATCGTGTGGCCCTTTGTTTTGTAATGTGATCGGTTTCTTTTAGAATATAAGGCACACAATTTCCGGAATATTCCTGACTGGATTAATTTATTTCTGTTTTGTAAATGGGTGATATTTTAATTGTCCTCATATCATTTAGTTTTTGTCACATTGTTCCCTCACGTTAATTTCTTTTATTCGTCCTGATATTTGTTGAATTCTGTTACTTTGTTCCATAATATTATTTAAAATTGCCATATATCGTTATTATGCTTTGTGACGTGTATTTAGATTTTATTTTTTCACTTTTGGTCCTAAATCTATACTGTATTTTAAAGATTATAAGAATTCTTGAATTATTCTACGTTCCCCTAGATTTAGTTAAGGAATTAGACCCTCTAACCTCCAAGATTATGTTTAGTGTAGTGATTTAATCATATTATTGAACCCATTTGTCCGGGTTGGAAAAACGAGACGAAAGATCGAATTTCATTTCAGAAAACTAGTTAATTCCTCCATTTTGTATAAATTTTTTCTTCCCCTTAAATCAATTGTTCCTTTTCTTCAATTACTATTTAATCTTCGGTTCACTAATTTTAACTTTAAAATTTATTTTCAATGTTGATGTATTTTTCTTTTCAAGTATTTATTACACTCTCTCCCTTTTACGGGTTTGAGAGTCATCGAAAACCGTTACAACTTTACATTATGTACATAAAAATAAGCCTAACTTAACCTATGTCAATTCACCTATCCTTAATTACGTTAAGAGGAAAGCGGAAGCCCTATCCCTACACTAATTCCGTTTCATCCATTCAATGCTTACAATAAGCGGAAGCGAGTGCCCAAGCCCTACACTACTTTTCGCTCCTCCACCCTCTTAGTCTATAACATAATCCGTACTGAAACCAAAAACATGTAAACTCATCACATTAATTCTTGCAACATAAATCAAAACTCATAAATCAACAAGCCTAAATCCTGAACTCAACTCAACTTATTGTCTCTACTTCATTTCACTTTCTTACTCACTCTTACTCTAATATAATTTTTACTAAACTAAAGCGAAAATCACGTAGGCTCCTCATCACCTTAAATCATAAATCACAAATCAAGTTCATACATACTCACGTTCCTTCTTTAACTATCACTTTTCATAAACCAAAATTAACCAATTCTCCCTCTTCCTGATCTGTCACTCAGCTTATTGTCACTAACCTTCCTATCTATCAACCTGTCAAATATACACACTGCATACGACTTTCTTTCTAGCTATACATCCTCATCATCCTCACAATATACTTTGCTCTGCTTTTCAACTTTTCACTTTTCTGTTTCTCCCATCCCTACTTTTCCTACTTGTGGTCCTCTTCTTTCTTCTCTAGCCGAGTCACCTCTATTTTTTCTCCCTTTTATTCCAATTCCATATGGTCTCGCGGACTTTCGCTTTCATGTATATATTTTAATTTCCCTTCTGCTCCTATACCTTTCATTCTTTCCTTCTCTCTTCTAAGCCAATTTTCTGTCAATCCCTCTCTCTCAGTCCAGTATTCATATATTCAAATCCCTGAGTTCTTCAGCTTGTCCCTTGCTTCCAATCTTTCTGCCTTGTCCTCCACTGTTTTTAATTTCAGTATCAACCATCCATCAATTTTCCACGCTTGCTTCACTTATGCTCTTTTGCTCTCCAGGTTCGCTCATTCCCTCTCCCTCTCTCACTCCACTTTAATCATCTCCCACCAAGCCTGCTGAGGCTTCTCCCTTCAATCACTCGTTCTGCTCCCTCTGCTTTTTCACTACTGTAGTCAAACTACGGCTTCATTCTAGTTGACGCTCTCGCCATGTGCGTCTTCAGCGCTTCTACTCCTTGCCACTTCCGGTTCGTCGCCTAACCTTAAACTCACATGTGTCGGTTTTAATTTTTGCGTTTTACACCTTCTCTAATGTATCCTCTTCCACAATTCCACTTTCACCCTTTTATAACCTCCTCCTCTCTTTTTTTTTTCATCTCTCGACATACATCCTTCCTTCACTACCTTCTTTATCACGCCTAAATGCCACACCGAGCTCACACACGACTACTTTCCTCCATTCCCGAACCGGAAGTCAATTGATATTTCTTTTAAATTATCAACGTAATTATTTTCGTCACATTTGTGAATGATCCGTCGAGGATCTGGCGCTCGCAATTTATTTTGTGAATAAGTTAAGTAGGGAATGTTATTTTTAATAAAGATTAGTGCCGAAGTATACTGGACTAATTTCAATAAACTGGTTCGGTTATACATATTTAATTTGAATCAATTTAGTTTGATTCAAATAAAATGTAATTTGATTGAAATAAAGTTTGCTTAATTCGAATAAAAATTTGTTTAAATAATATAAAATACATTTAAACAAATTTGTTAGCTTGAATTAAACAAAGATTTTTCTCAGTGAACAAATAATCTTGTCATCAATTAATTTTGTTGAGTGAATTTAGTTTTCTGTTTCTAAAACCAAATACAATTATGTGAGATTTCACAGGTTGATAGTAACTACTCTAAGGATTATGGCACTTCTTCTTAAACAATGTGGAAATTCACGCCCGTCGCGCCAAAGACTGATCAGTACCATAAAGCATGACCTAGTATTATGGCCCTTTGAATAATCCGGCATGATCTTTCTGTTTTTAGTATTATTTGTGTTTCTCATCACTTCAGAACTGACCGCTCTGGTATTTGCTCAATATATAATGCAAATCTTATCCTAATATTTATTTCTGTCAAAAGGATCAACAGATTCTGTTACGATTTGTTACGGTGGTTTTAAAACTGAAGTTTTGCGATAACCCTGATATAATATTCATGCTAGTAATTTATTTTCCTTGTATTTCTATTTCTCTTTTTTGCATTTGCTTCCTCTTGAATATTATCTGTTCAATTCTAAATTTTATTATTTGTTTGGAAATTCAACTATTTTGTTTAAAAAATAATCTGTTTTTGTTGAGAATTCAAACTGTTTTGTTGAAAAGTCGTATTTTTGAGTCGAAAATTCAACTGAAATGTTTTTTGGATGAAAATTCAACTATCCAGAAATTAGAGTATCTTCGCAGGAAATTTACTTCTTATTTGAAACTCATATTTTGATGTTAAAAAGTGAATCTGAAATCTTTTTTGGATGAAAATTCAACGATTTTCTTTTTTGAAATTTGTCTTCGATTTAGAAATTCGTCCGTTTTAATAGAAATTTCATCTTTCTTGGATCAAAATGCAACTTTTTGGTTGAAAAATATTGTTCTTCGCTCGAGGATTCAACTATTTTGTTTCCAAATATTTGGCTGAACCACTTTGTTCAGAAATAATTTTTTTGTTGAAATTTCATATTTTTAGTGGAAAATTCATCTCTGGTGAAAAGTTGAACTACTTTGTTGAAAATTGATCTTTTTGAATTGAAAATTCAACTGCGTGGGTAAAAGTTTAACGTCTTTGTTGAACATTAATTTTTTTGAATGAAGGTTTATCTTTTTGGTTGAAAATTTAACTCTTATGCTGAAAATTAATTTTTTTGCAAAAAAATCATATTTTCTTTTTGAAAGTTCAATTTTTATTCAGAAAATTCGTTTTTTGATTGAAGATTCAACAATTTAGATGAATTTTTTTCTTTCATGACTGTTAAATCTTTATGTGTTGAAAATTTTTCCTTTTTGGTTTTAAAATTCATCGTTTCTCGATGACATTCCATCTTGTTCGGTTGAAATATCAACTGTTACATTTTTATTATTGAGGATTCATCTTTTTAGGTTGAAAATTGAACAAAATTCAAGTCTTAATTAATGAAGTGGTCATTGGCTTCTAATACTATTCGCCAACGCTCAGGAAATTGATGGGTTGTATGGCGAAAGAAGGCTTGATCTTTTGACGCTATAAAGTCATCCACCATTTTCACACTTCACCTTCAATTTGGATTTCGTGCTCAGCTAAGCTGTTTTGTAAACAGCGAAAAAGTTGATAATCGTCAATACCCAGAATATGATCTCTTTTCTTGGATTTTTTTTTTTGGCCAAACGGTTCAATTGAATAACACTGGCGAAAAAATCAAAGAACAGAGATCATCTTCTGGGTACGGACGAAGGTCAGTAATATTACAACACGAAAACGCTTTGCCACATAGAATTTCCGTGGTCCGCCAAACCATAAAAGAATTGCAATAGGATATTCTGCCGCATCCGGCTTACTCTCAAGACATTGCCCCGTCCGATTACTACCTTTTTCGCCCGTTCAAAGCAGATTAGCTGCGCACCAAATTCAAATTGAAGCTGAAGTGCGAAAAATGATGATAGAAATAATTTTGTATTTCAGTATATTGTTTAGAATTCTTCAGAAAATAATCTCATGCCTCAACAAGGAAACCCCCATAATTGACGATTTTTAATTTAACGCAATGATGCGCTTTATTAAAAAATAAATTTTTGTCATATATAATGATAAAAAACATTAAATCAGTAAAATAAAATAAATTTTTCAAATAATGTCAATTTGTTTAAGCATTACAAAAGAACATTATAAAAGTATTATGCAAGAAATTAGTATTTTGAAATAACAAAATCTTCAGAAAATTTGGTGAGATAAAATGTTTCACCTGTTTTTTTCAAGTTAACTATATACTTGAAAATTATTTAATTTTGATCATTGATTAAAGAACTCATAACGTATAGAAAATAAGTTTACATAGCATATAAGATGAAAAATTAAAAAAAAAAGAACAAAGACATTTACAAAATAACTACACTAACAACAATTGACATTTTCCAGCTACATATTTTAGTGTTGTGACCTTTATTACAAATGTTGAAAATTTATTAATTTTTTTCACAAAGATATCGTTTTCTCTTTTTTTCTAGATCGTGGAAATTATTGGAGGTTCCATTCGTTTCTCAAACGCGCAATTTTGAAATTTGAATGCAGTTGTATCATGACTAAAGTTCCATGTACAGTCTTACAGTACACTAACATTTCATGGGGAGTTTAAAACTATTGATACCATGCCAATTGCATCATATTATCCAACGCATTTCACAGACATGATGATTGTAGATGAACCCATGGGTTTGTAAACATATTACATTTTTCCATTTAAATTTTACTTTCAGTATCAAAATTAATTAACTCAAAATCAAAATGATTAAATATGAATTTTAATGGTGGTGATCAAATAAGGTAATCATATTATTTGTCATAATTAATTAATATTAATTTTTATAATAATATTGACTACTTTAGTGTCTTGGAATAAAAAAACTTAATTAATTTTACACCTTATAGTTAGAGGTGGATTTAGGATTTCGGACATGGAAGGAATCGATATTTTAGAAGATGGCATTATATCATCTGTTACAATAGTGATCAGGAAAATCCCCAGGAGCATGATGGAAAATGCATGAATATAGTTGATACATTGTAATATTCAAGAAAGTATTTGGAGAGTAAATGTTAGGAAATAAATATTGCCGATTCGCGTAATTATCACTTCATTAATCATTTTTTACTATCAACAGTTAATTCTATAATAAAAATTCTCAGTAAAAAATAATAATGCCTTTGGCGAGGCTTAATAATTTATTTAATTACCCTTACTATATGTATCAGTATTTTTTTTAGTCAGCGAATTATTACTATTTAATTAGTTTGTACTAAAAATGTTTACTATTCAATAATTCAGAGGAATTGGCTCTATTTCATTATTACTTTTTCTTAATAATTCAGATTTTAAAAGTAACAGGATTTATTATGAACCTGGCCGCAACTTTATTTCAATAACGTTTATAATGGAACACATTGCGTTGGGTTACGTGAATGAGGGGGCGGCCCATGAGTCATACCCCTCAGGAGGACCAACTTTTAGAGACAGAAAGGAAGATTGGAAAATAGCTCGTCGTATTGCGACTCATTCAAAAATTAGATGCGACGTTAAACAATTTAAACCAATTAAAGCTGCAGGAGATGATTAAATATTCCCTGCATTAATTCAAGAAGGATTTCAGTCCTTTGTGAGTCTATTGGGCTGCTACAGAGCATAGGGTGGGTTAAAGGCATGGCAGGGAAAGTTAAGTTGGAGGGGAGGAAGGAGAAGGAAGTGGCGGTTGTGGAGTTGGAGAGCTAGGAAGAAAAGTTGGGGGTAATGCGAAATAAGAATAGGATAAAGGATAAGGGAGTTTTCATTGATCACGATTTGACGAAAAAGGAAAGGGTTGTGCAGAGAATGCTGTACTGGCTAGGAGGGAGAGGAGGGAAGGGTGATCGGTGAAGGTAGGATATCAGAAAATAAGAATAGACGAGAAACTGTGGGACGAGGAGAAAGAGATGTTGAAGGAAGTGCAGGGGAATTTGTTTCGCAGGAAGTAGGGCGTGGGGGTAATGCAGGGTAAAGGAGTAGTGAAGGTGCTGTACTGGAATGTAGCATGGATAAAGAAGAAGGATGAGAAGTTCTGGAGGTATATCCAAGAGCTTTATGTTGTAAGACTGGTAGAGACGTGGGGAGAAAGAAAGGAATGGGATAGAATAGAGCCAAAGCTGCTAAGGGGATATAGATGGAGACTCCAGGAGGCGGCAAGAGTGAAGAGGAAAGGAGAAGCTAGTGGGGGAATTATAACAGGTGTTAGAGAAGGCTTAGAGGAAGAAGCTCATGAAGAGGAAGAGGGAGAGAGAGTTCAAATGAGAGAAGTACAGATAGGAGGGGTAACGTGTAAGTTTGTGACGGTGTACAATAAGGACGGGATGGAGAGAATTAAAGAAAGGGTGGAGGACTTGCTAGGCGAAAGAGAGGAGGGTATGGTGTTACTGGATGGGGACTTTAATGCGAGGATGGTGAGGGAAGGCGGCCTTTACAGGGAAGGGGAAAGCTTCGAAGGGAAGTCGAAGGATAAGATAATAAATAAGAAAGGGGAGTTCCTAAGGGACTGGACGGAGGATAGAGACTGGGCGGTGGCGAATGGTGCGCCAACTGGGGACGAGGAGGGAGAATACACATATGTAAGTAAGGTGGGGGTATCGGTTATAGACTCTGTAATCATGAATATGCAAGGGTGGGAGGAGACGGAAAGATTCGCAGTAGAAGGGAGGGTAAAATCAGACCATCAGCCAACAGATTTGTAGAG
The DNA here is from genome assembly GCA_932066315.1 of Andricus coriarius. Lineage (NCBI taxonomy): Eukaryota > Metazoa > Arthropoda > Insecta > Hymenoptera > Cynipidae > Andricus > Andricus coriarius. The sequence continues at coordinate 7,608 of CAKNWT010308545.1, read as the reverse complement.
AAGGGGTGAGAGCGGCGGAAGGCAAGGTGGGGAATGAAAGTCGACGGTGGAGAGGGTGAGCTGGACGAGGGAGGCGATAGAAGAGTATAAGGAGCAGTTAGGGATGTTACGCTTTGAAGGGGAGTTGGCGGAAGAGGTATGGGAGGATTTAAAAGAGAAAGTGAAAGGTTGCGTTCAAAAGGAGGCATTCAAAAAGAAGAATAAAGGAAACGTGAAGTCATGGTGGGATAGGGAATGTAAAAAGATAAAAAGAGAGGTGAAGAGGAAGTACAAGAAGTGGAAACAGGGTACTGCGAAAAGGGAGGAGTACGTAGAAATAAGGAAGGAGTTTAAATTGATGTGTAAGAAAAAGAACAGGAAAAGGAGAAAGATCTGTAAGAGGAGTTAGGAAATTTTAAGACGGAGGCGGATGTCTGGAAGATAATAAATAGTTTTAGAAAGCGTAGAGTGAGGATAAGCGAGAAGATGAGGAGTGGGGAGTGGAGCGAGTTTTTTAAAGAATCATTTCGGGGCGCAAATTCAAGGAAGAGGGATGATGGAACAAGAAGAACGCGGGAGGCAGAGATGGAGCTGTTGGATGATGAGGATATAAAAATACAGATAAGGAAGTTAAGAAGGTCAAAAGCAGCAAGGCTGGGCGGGGTGAAGAACGAAGCATGGCTGTTAAGTATACATGAAGTATACATAAGTATATATGAAGGAGGTAGTGAAGAAAGTATGGAGGGGGGAGGGATTCCCAAGAGGGTGGAGATTAAGGTTAATACTGCCACTGTATAAGAAAGGAGACAGGGATAGACAGGAAAATTATAAAGGGATTACGCTAATGAATACGCCGTATAAGGAGAGGCTGCGGAAGGACGTCGAGGGTAAGGGAATATTGCCGGAGATGCAGGCGGTCTTTAGGACGGGTAGGAGTACTATCGAAAATATCTACATTTTGCAGCACTAGTCGATAGCGCATTAGCGAAGAAGGGTTCGAGAGTGTGAGAGGCGATGGATGATAGGGGAGTGTAGAGAGGCCTGATCGAGAGGTTAAGGGAGATATATGAAGAGACTAAAGGTCAGGTAAGAGGAGGGGAGGGGATATCGGAGGGATTCTGGATGGATAGTGGGTTAAAGCAAGGCTGCCTGCTTCGACCAATACTTTTTGCGATTTTAATTGAGGATATGGAAAGTAAGCTGGAGGCCGAGGTGGTAGGAGGAGTCAGGATAGGAGGGGTTAGAATTTGGTCACTAGCGTATGCAGATGACATAATGTTGCTGGCAAGAAGCGAGGAGGCCGTAAATCAGATGATGAAGAGGTTGAGAAGATACCTGGATAAGAACAGGTTAGAGCTGAATGCAAAAAAGTCCAAGGTTATGGTGTTCAGAAAAGGAAGTAAAAGGGATAAGGGTGGGGAGTGGAAGTGGAAGAGAGAGGCCGTGCAGGAGGTGAAAGAGTTTGCGTACCTAGGATTCGTGTTTTCGAGGAATGGGGGAGTGGATGGTCACATGAAAGAGAGAGTGAGGAGGGCAAATGTGGTAATGAGGCAGGTTTGAGGGTTGGGAAAGAAGTTATTCGCAGATGATTTTGGAAGCAGAACAAAATTGTTTGACTCTCTAGTGATGAGTGCGCTATTGTATGGAGTAGAGGTGTGGGAGTGGAAGGAAAGTGAAGAGGTAAATAGGACACAGAAGAGGTATGTAAAATGTACATTGGGGTTGGCAAGGAACACGCCTGATGATATTGTCAGGAAGGAGACGGGGAGAACGAGTTTAGGGATTCTAGTGGGGAGTCAGGCGTCTAAATATAAGGAGAAATTTTTGGAAGAGGGGGGAGGTAAGCTGGTTAGGGAGTGTTGGTGGGAGAAGGAGAATAGGAGAGGAGGTGGGAGGATGGAGGCGGAAAGGTAAAGGTATTTTAGAACAAATGGTCTGCAGATGCATGAAGTGAGAAGGATGCATGAGGAAGGAAGGAAGGTATATGAGTTGATTAAGAAAAACGGCATGGAGAGAGAAGACAGCAGGGGAAGAGAGAAGAAGAGATTCATGGTTTAACGGGAACTATGTATGGATTATGCCAAGGGTGAAAGCGCAATATTTGTGTGAGAAACGAGAGAAAGGAAGTCAGGAGCTTATAGCGAGGATGAGATGTGGGTGCATAAAGGATTTTATTAGGTACTGGCTCTCTAGGGAGAAAGAGATGTGTGAACTGTGTGGGAAGGGGGACGCAAGAGTGGAGCACTTGTTGGAGCAGTGCGTAGAGTTGGAAAGGAGTGGAATAAGCATGGTGGTATTGATGCAAGAAAGGGGGGACAAGAGGGCAGTAACAAGGGTGAAGAGAGTGTTGGGTAGGATGGAGAAGAAGAGAAGGAAGGAGGAAGATGCATGGAGAAGGAAAGATTGTAAATGGGAGAGGAAGTAGATATAAGTGATCTGTAAATATTGTAAATAGTAGATAAGTATTAGGTATTAGCTGGAATGCGAAAGAGTAGGGACATGCGCGCGAGGCGAAGCGAGGAAGGCAAGGCGATAAAAGCGTGCGATCGTAGAGATAGGGTATGGATGGATTTGTAAGGGTTAGTTTTAAGGAAAATTATGTAAAAAAGGGAAGTGTAAGCAAGTCAATTTTTGAAGGCCAACAGGCTAAAAAATAAACGTTTATACTACTACAATGATAATCAGAACCATGATAGCATATACATCAACGATCTGGTTGCCAAGGACTGAACTAATCAGTACTATCAAATAACTGGAAAGCCTTCAAAGGGTTTTCTGCTTGGCGGTCACACGCGCTATAAGAGAAACACCAACAGCAGCTCTTGAGGTCAAGCGTAGATCAAGAATACACTGCTCGATACACCATACGCGGATGTTATTAGAACAATGGAATGCTCTTGTTTTAAGTGTGAAATATTATTTGCGATACTTTTTGTTTTAAGTTTTCATGTGTTTAATTTGTAGGCAATGTCGTGGCGATTCTTCCTGTTTAATCACTATAGGCTGATTTATTGTTTCCTTTATATATACTATTTTACAATTCCCATAGAGATTAAAGACATTCTTTACATCCTGTACAGAGGATGTTTATGATAATATGTTTCTTCTAAGGCGCTCAAGATGCAGGTGTCCAGTTTTAATTTGATATAGGGTAAGTATGACATCCAGTTTTATCTATGAATTTGATGTATTGCTTCCTTCTGATGACAAATTTTAAGATAAAGTTAATTCAAAAATAATTTTCCTCTGAGTACGTAGCCAGGAAAAAACTTCTCAATGCAGATGTATACAATGTTATAGGCTCGAGAGATAAAATAAAATGCTTCTATATAAGGTTTCACGCTCGTTTCTTTTCGGCATCTTAATTATTCTGCAACTTAAGAACAGGCTACGAATATTATTAAAAAGAGTTTTGTTTAAGATTCTTCTAAATCATGAGTAAGTGAGATAGTACACTATATTTTTCTTCCAAGCTTGAGAAGATATTTGCAAGGAATGTCATGACGATTCTTTCTGTTTGGTGGTACATTTTTTTATCATTGCAGGATGATATATTGCTTCCTCTATAAAATTTAGAGTTAATTAAAAAAATATCCATTGTCTATGGATGTATTTAAAATTTTATTTAACAAATAATTTTTGACAGTTCACAATGATAGATTATTCCCAAAAATATTTCTTTGTTCACTTACACTTCCTGAAGGGTTAAACTTTATTTTCAGTTACTTTTTAAAATGAACATCTATCTGAGTATGATTTTTCAGTTTCCTGACTCCTTGTCATCATATTTCCCTACTTAAGGGGTGCCACCACTGCAGAAATTTCAAAAATTAATTTTTTTTAATAGCTTAGAAAATTCTCTGAACCTCGTCAAATAAAGCACAAAAGGTTTTATACGTGTTCGAAATCGATTTCATTGCAATTTCGAGCCCTTTTAACGAGCGTGCCGGGCCACTTCGCTACGACTACCTGCGTCTATTACTACTATTATTACTACTATTACTAGTGCCTATTTTCGTATCTATTAATTTTTTAAGAGTTTTACAGCACTAATAGAGATATCGCTACGCTTCCGTTACAAGTATTTTCAGTTAGAAATGCTGTAGTACACGTCAGAAACTCGTGTGAGTACAGCTTGGGTGCACGTGTAGTACCGACTTTAAACGCATTTTTTTCAAAACACGTTCTTTGAATTCGGCACGCAGCGTAACTCAAACAATTTCCAATATTTTTAATCGTGGTTTTTCCTACATCTATGTAAGAGTATTCCAAAGTGAAACACGTAGCCGATTTTCGATAAATTAATTTAAACAATTTTATGAACAATTAAGTGCCGTTTTTTTTGGTCGAAAACAGAGTTTTTCAAATGCTTTCCAATGACACAAAAATCAATATTCTTCAAATCGGCCGCGTGTTTCATCAGATATTCTTAATTTTATTGGGAAAAAAATATTTTATTTTGCACCCTGTGTGCCGCGGAGCTCCTTCAAAAACACGCATTACAAAAATGTCACCAGTGCCGCCATTTTCAAAAATTTTAAATTCAAAATTTGAAATTTTTTACTCCAATATATAAATAATAACTTCCCAAAACATTATAATTGAATACCTTTTCCGTCCATCAAATATTCTTGGAAAAACGTGTTTTTTGTTGCTGTTTACAGTGGTGTTACCTTTTAAATTTAAAAAAGTAAAAGTTTTTATTTTGCACCCTGTGTGCTGCGTGCGGCAGAGCTCCTTCAAAAACACGCATTAGAAAAATGTCACCAGTGCCGCCATTTTGAAACAATTTTTCATTCAAAA
>CAKNWT010308541.1:3591-14102 GCA_932066315.1 Andricus coriarius | reverse complement strand
GGGGGGGGGGGGAGCTACCCCTACAGCAGGCTTCAGAAATAACTCAGGTTACACCCAACTCCATTTTAAACGTCTCCTGAGGGGCGGGAAGGGACCCCTATCACTGACCACACAAAATTACTTCGGTCAAATACGACCCCCCCTTTCCAACGTCTCATGGGGGGCAGGAAGGCACTCCTATAGCTGGTCACAGAAATAACGTAGGATACATACCATCCCCATTCGACCCCTAATATTTCGTGGAAATATATAATTTGCTATTGCCCCATTTGTTTCAGCATTAATGCCTACTTACGCGATTCGTCGCGGGAAGGCAGGAGTTTGGTCTTTGAACCCTAGCGGGCCGAATGATCGGAAAGGATACGCTACAGCGTATCCTTATAGTATCCACATCGTATCATCTCCAGATCGTGCAAGGAAAAAAAAATTAAAAATGGTAGATTAACATTTAACTTGTTAAAATTCGGTTCTGCGTGAAATTTTGCGTTAGAAGGTCAGGGAGTAATTGCAATATTTTTACAGGCAACGATAGAAACTTTAAAAAAATATATAATACCTATTGACAACGTGAGCTGAAGGCGACTTCAAGCGTCCATAATCAAGCATCCATAATCTTTTAAGCAGTACTGCTTAAACGATTATGGGTGCGCTTGAAGTCGCCTTCAGCCCACGTTGTCGATAGGCATTATATTTTTTTAAAGTTTTTATCGTTGCTAGAAAAACTATTGCAATTACTCCGTGACCTTCTAACGCAAAATTTCCCGTAGAAACCGAATTATATTTTTTTCGTGTTTTTTGTATTTTATAGCTTTTTAAAGTTTTTGTACTTTTTGTATTTTTTTTACATTTTTAATATCTGAAATCAATTGTGTTCCTTTAGATTTTTGTAGCCCTTCCAACAGTCCGTATGGATTTCTATTCCTGGGGCTACATGCTTCTTGATCAAAGAGATCAAAGTATCTTTTTCTCTTTTGATGTCACGATAGATTTCTAATCTATAAACATGAGCATGCACTCCCTGGATCATTCCCAAGATCCATGACCCTTCAACTACGCGTCCACGCTCATACTTCGGGCGACCGATCTTGCATTCATCAATTTCAACAATTTCGCCGACACCTCCTATTTTTCCCTCGTTACCAAATTATGTGTCGAGAGAAACCATACATACCTTCCGACAAAAAGAGAAGCAATCGTATACTGTTTCCGTGGATACCTGCTAGTTTTCAACAAGGCTACTTTCGCGGATTGTTTGATCGAATTTTATACCTACGGACAAACAGTATGTCAGAAGCATACATGTGGCTGCCGAAGTATGTCATCTTTCAATCTGGGTATTTTCTGTGACTGCAGCCTTGTGACTACATTTGCCTTTTTTCTGAAAACAAACTCTCCACAAATTACTGCTTCTTCTAAAAGTTTCATGTTTTTTTGTGTGGTTCCGGCAATAATTTTTAGTATGAATTAAATTGATGGCATGTAGCCATTGTAAAGTTTTCTCCCTATGTCGAAAAATTGCAGTGAGTGTAAAGATATTGTAAGTGCGATCAACTGAGCAACTGAAGCAAGATCAAATAGAATTGTGCGAAAGTTGCACGCGGAGATTCGGAGAATGGGTGGGAGGAGTGAGGCTTCAAAATAAACAGCAGATTGTATTGGTTGTCTCCTTTCCACCAATGTCCGCTTTCGAAAGTTTCGCTTCCCCCATCCATTCGACGCGCTCGTACTCAATTTTCCAGGAATTTTTTATTGTGCAGTATTTCTGTGATTTTTTATATTTAATGTTCACCCAGCCTTCGAGGAATTTTTCATACAATTTAAGTGGCACCGCTAAACATTGTTCAGTATTTGTGTGATGTTTTATATTTATCATCTATTTTCTCGAAAACTATTAGTCATCATTAAAATAATATCTGCATGTCATTTCAAAATCAGTATTCAGATATTCACTTCACAACATCAAAAAAAAATTTTTTTAAATAATATAATTGGAATAGAGGTATTTGAAACATTAAGAAACTTTTATTATACAAATTATAGCCAATATTCACTTACATAACCTTGAAGTAAATAATCGATTTATGTACTTAATACGAACAAATTAATATTTAATCCATATGTAATTTAATATTGTGACAAAAAATAATCAGCTAATAATAAATTAATCTGTTCATAGCATGAAAAGCATTAAACTATAAATTTCATTCAAACATTGAAATAATTTTTACTCTGCATTTTTTTTAATTTTCACTTTCATTTCTGAAAATTTTATTTATTAGTAACTTTTTATACCAATTTCAGAAAAGATTCAAACATATTTATTAATAATTTTAAAAATTGAATACAGATACTCATTCCACAACACCAGAATCATTAAAAAAAATATGTTATTGACATAGTGGTATTTCATATATAAATAAAAGTTTATTATGCAAATTATATTAAATATTCAATTATATAACCTTCAAGTAAATAACCAATTTATGTTGCTTCATTTTAAGAAACTAATTTTTAAGCTTTGTTTAATTCGATATTCTGAAAAAAAGTAATCAGCTGATAATTAATAAATCATTTCACAAAATAAGAAGCAACTATTCACGCCACTATTCAAGAGTGGAACGCCACTATTCACGAGTGGAGCGTTAACCAATTACGCCACCGAGAAAATTATTTGACCAGTAATCGACAAACATTTAACATCAGAAAAAAAAATGAATTACCCTGGTCGACACAATAACATCATACTTATAAAAGAGCATTAAACAATTATTTGGATTGAAACATTCAAATAATGTTTACATTATATTTTTATTTAAATTTGAAACTGCATTTCTATACATTTAATTTATCTATAACCTTCTAAACTAATACTCATTTAACAAAAGCACAACCACCAGAAGAAATTATATAATTGTAAAAGAGGTATTTTGAAGAAAAAATAAACTTTGATTTTAAAAGTAATACTAGCTAATATTCAATTACATGATCTGATAGTAAATAATCAATTGATGTCACTTAATTTAAAACAATTTTAATTCAATTATGAAATTAGAATAGGGATATTTTAAATATAAATAAACTTTTATGGGACAAATAATACCCAATATTCAATTACATAACCATAAAGTAAATAATCAATTTATGTTAATTAAACAATACCAAACTTCAATCTTTATGTATGTATGTATTGATTCTCTCCGTTTTACGGGTTTGAGGGCCCCCGCTCCCTTGACAGTACGTTACAAAACCACTTATACTGTCTTAAAATTACTTACTACCTGAATAATAATATTCCACTTATATTAACTCATATGCTATCGCTTTCTCTTAACAAAATTGCTCTCGAGATTTGCTGACTATTGAGTTTCGTGGGCTTCCGTTTCCTCTTACCATTTCCATTAATATGATTTTAAAGTTTTATTCGGATGACCATCCGTCTGGATATACCCGGACATGTCCTCATTTTAGGGCTTGTGCGAGTTGTCCTGCAGGATTTTTTACTTTGTCCGGGGTGTTGTCTGGATTTTTCAAATGATAACTTTTTATTTTTTAATCAACTTGAGGACGTCAGAAGTGGAATAAGGAATAGAAACAGAGGGAAAATCGAGAAAGTTGACCTGTCTTTTTCTAAGGAGATGAATGGTTCTACTTATCTTCAATTTGTTTTCATAGAAAAGGATCAATCCACCAATCGCCAGCCTTAGAAAAGGACATGTTCCTATTCACTAGATAATTCAGTACGTAGATGTTGTCTACTATTCACATCCCTTTCCTGAAGTCCGCCTGATTGTGTGGATTCTCTTTCACGTTCCTTTCTAATATCTTTCTCAGAATCTCCGTATATATTTTGTATCCCACCGACATAAGTGTGATTCCCCTATACTCCTCCACTTTCTTGATCTCTCCTTTATTAATTATCGGCACCACCAACCCTGTCCTCCATTCCTTAGGCCATCCTGTTGCCTTGTTTCTTTTAAGCTTCCCTATCGCTCTTTTCTATTTCTCCCTACTTATCCCGTTATTGTAATCATCTTCCCCTTCTGTTACCTTCCTCTTTTACTGACACCTTATTTTCCGCTTCTCCCAAGAGTCGCTTAAAGTACGGAGTCCACTCATCCATCTTCGTTTCCTCATTAATGACATTCCTTCATCCTAGTTCCCTATTGATCACCTCCCATTCCGTTCCTTCCCTGATTGATTTGTCCACCTTTTCCAAATACCAACTTCTCTCTGCTGCCTTTTATCACTCAACAATCTTTCATGTTCTCTCTTTCTCCTATTATATTCCTGTTTCCTACCATCCCCTCTTCATTCACTGCTCCCCATTACTTTCCTTTTGCCAGTTCTTTCCCTTTTTTCGCTATGTCGCTTCCATCATGAGCATTTCAATGTCGCTATTAGCGGGAAGTGTTCTGAGTCTATTACATTACCTACTTCCACTTTATCCATTCTCTTCCTTATTTCTTCATCTGCTAAAATGTAATCTATCACTGTCTCCCCTTCACCTATGAAAGACGCTTCCCCTTCTGCATCTCCCCTTATATTTCCATTGCAGATAAACCACCCTTTCTCTCCTAACAGGCTCAAAAGAGTTTTACCCTCACAATCTATCTCCCTGGGCTTGTAATTTATTCGAAAAGTTTCGCTTTCTTCATGCCATATATCTCCATCTAACTCTCCTGTCCACGCGTTAAAGTCGCCTCCTATCAAGACCAACTCTTTATTCCTCTCCTCCATCCATTCCCTTAATACTCTCCATCCTTCCTCTTCTCCTCTCCTTTTATACTCACAAACGATCGCCATCCTCTTTTTTCCTACCTAAATTCTTCTCACCATCACGCCCTCCAGATTTTCTTTTCGCTCTACCACTCTTTCTTTTCCCATCAGCTCCTTTTTAAACCCTGACACCATGCCTCCCATCGCTCTTCCCTTCGCATGTTTTTTCCTCGCTTCTTGCATTGTCCACAGATACCCCTTCGGCAACTTTCGTGCCAAGCCTTTCCAATCCTTTTCATCTACCCACGTTTCACTCAGCATTACCACGTCCCATTTAAAAAAAAAAAAAAAAAAAAAAAAAAAAAAAAAAAAAAAAAAAAAAAAATTCCAGAAAGCCACACTCACTCCACTCCTTTCGTCCGCCCCCCTCCTCCTTCCCGTGTTGAGTTTTTGTTCACTGGTGGAACCCCCTCTCTTCGTCCCAGATCCTCTTCATCCCATTCACCCACAAGCTGTCTTTGCCTATTCAGACATTACCCCCGTTTCTCCTCTCTATCCATGCTCTCCGTTTGATCATACATTCTCTTTGTCTCTCTTCATGTCATTCCTCTTTAATTCTTTTATTCCTACCCCTTAGTACCCTTTTCCTTTCCATAATTTCTCTCTTCTCCTCCTCGTATCCCACTTTTACTATGAGCTCACCTGTTTTCCCTTCTGCCTTTCTCCGCAGTACCTTTACCACCTCCACTCTCACCTGAGCCCCAATATCATTCATCAGCTTCTCCACTTCTTCCTTTCCCGAGTCGCTTTCTACTGTCATTCCTTTAGTTACTATGTTTCGCTTTTTTTATCTTTCTCTTCTCCTTCTAATCTTATTTCTATTTCATTCATCCATCTGCGCATTCTCTCATTTTCTTCCTGCAGTTTCTTATCATCCCCCTTGACTATGTCTCCTACATCCAACTTTTCCTTCTTTTCACTCCCACATTCTAATTTCCTAACCCTCTCCTCAAGCAAACTCATTTCAGTTCTCCTTTCTTTCTCACTTTCTATCTGTTTACTCTCTATACTATATAGTTTCCTAAATACCTTCTCTTTCTCGGCCTTCCACAGAGCATCCCACTCCGCCCATTTCTTTCTAAGTTTTTTCACTTCCTCCCTGACTTCTTCCCTATGCATTCTCGCTCTGTCAAAACCTTTACAGGTTTCCTCTCTGAGGCCTCTGATGAGTTTCTCGGGGCCTTCTAGACTACTCCCCCCTGACCTTCATTCAGGTGGTGTTGTCTGCCTAATCTTCTTGAGTGCTTTTTCATTTTCCCCCTTCTCATCTAACTGATCTCTTCTATTTCGTACTATTTAAACTGTTCGCTCTTTGTAGCCTTTGCAGGTTCATCGGTCTGCATCGTTTGCTTGCTACAGCCCCCCCCCCCCCTCCCCACGTTACAGAGCTTCACGAATACCTCTGCCTCATGACTATTTTCGTTACTGTAAATGCTACCTTGTATGTTCGCGCTCGCCTCATTCTCTTGCCAACATTCACTGTTCATTCTCGACCCTCTCTCTGTATACGTCATCAGCTGGCCTCTCTCTGTCCTACCTGGACTTCGTGTGACCGGCATTCTGCCACGTATTCTTTCCTACATCACGCTTTCTTTTCCCTCGCTTTCAATCCTCCATGCAAATGGTTCAATCTACATCAGAAGCCAACACTCTAAAAAAATCACTCAAAATCTCCACACTATAACTTACCACTCTTAAACAAATGTCTCTTCTCATTCACCCAACCCCCACACGCACCTGTCACTCACCCTGCGTGAAAACACACCAATTTTCACAACCGTTCCTAAGCTCAAAATCCTTCTCTTTCACTTTTGACAATTACATATCATTCACCACCTTTCTACTACCCCTTCAATCTCACTTATTCCTTAGCCCTTAAACACTCTACTCACCGCCTTTCTTCTCTCAAAGTCCCTTTTCCCCTTCACTAAAGCCAGAAACTTAGCACCATAAAAATCACCAACAATCGCGATCGGTACCGGAAACGGAAGCCCAATCTTTAAGTAATTTAATACTGTTAACAAAAGTAATCAGGCAATAATAATTAATCAGTTAACAACATAAAAATCATTAAAGGAATAATTTTTATTGAATCATTCGAATAATGTTTACTTTTTATATTTTTTAAATTTGCCCTTTCCTTTCTGAAACTTCGATTTATTAATCAGCTAATAATTAATTATTCAGTTTGCAACATAAAAAGCATTAAAGAATTATTTTCGTTGAAACATGCAAATAATTTTCACTTTATTTTTTTCTTTAAATTTCAAATTGCATTTCTAAACATTTAATTCATTTATTTTTAATTACCTTTTGAACTAATTCCAGAACAAATTTAAATACATATACAAGTAATTTTAACAAGTGAATTCAGATATTCACACATTTCACGTGTACTAAAAGAGTTAAGGGTACGTGGGTTAGCATTCGCAGATGATAAGGTTGTTATGGCAGAAACAATCGAAGACTTACAAAGAATGTTGAACAAACTGAATACAAGCATGAAGAGGACGGGGCCTCAAAATTATTGTAAATAAAACAAAAATTGTTGTGTTTGAAGAAAAGAGTGAGAAAACAATATGCAACATTGTCTTAAATGATGAAAGAATAGAACAAGTTGATAAGTATATATATCCTTCTAGCCCATTTATTAGTGAAAGTAAAAATAGGTACAACAAATAAAGCTAAATTGGCAATAAATAATTCTATATTTGTACCGACTGTGATATACGGTAGCGAGACATGGACCTGTCAAGAAAAGGATAAGAGTAAAATTAATGCGATAGGCATCAAATCTATGCGCATAATATGCGGGAAAACAATGAGCAGAGTGAGTAACGAGATAATTCTCAAATAATGTGGTGCAGAAGAGACACTAGTTGACATATGGTAAAGAAATCGGTTAAGATGGTTCGGGCATGTTGAGAGACGGAAAAATGAACGACTGACGAAACAAGTATATCGAAGTAAAGTAAATGGCAGCGAACCCAGAGCCAGACCGAGGAAATAATGATGAATGAATGTGTGAATGAAACCTCAAATCAGGCCCTGATTCGAAGAGATATAAAAAGCCATAGGAACACAAGAGCTTGCATGAAGAAATGCATGGATGTGATGGAAGCTGAAGAGGTATAGCAGGACAGAATAGGGCGGCGACAAAAATTGTTTGTAGGAAATCCACGATGAAGAGTGTCAGTAGAGTGAATGACGTCTGAAACAAAACACCTTGGATATTAATGGGCCTGAGTGGGAAATCTCACATGACGACTCTGTGAGGCTTTTCACTTGGGTCGGAGCAGTGTTGCGAAACACATGTGTTATTTAAATAAATAACACGAGAATTCTGGATCAATCTAAGAAATCCATACCTCCTTCCTTACACTAGTCCTTTCCTCATCGAGCGAGTCACGCCTACCTCGAAATGAAAGTGGCTTAATGGTATGATAATAATAATCAAACTAAAAAAAAAATACATAAATTGTACCTTATAATATAGCACTGCGGTGGCGATACGAACTAAAACTATTTTTTCATTCATCTAGTAGAATATAGTATAGTTAGTAATATTGGCCGAAATAGAACGCGCATATAATGATGAGCAATGTAGAAATTAATTAAATACATTTTACGTATTAGCAGATTTATAATTCGGTAAAGAATATTATTCATTCTACTTAATTATTGCGTGTCTTATATATGAAATAGATCTGGATGGTTAGAGATGTTATTGAAGAAAGTCAATTGTCATCTCTTACATACCTTAATTAAATAAATTTATAAAAATTGATTATATGAATTTTACGTATTAAGCAGATTGATAATTCGGTGAAGAATATTATTAATTTTACCTAATTATTGCGTATCTTATGTATTTAATAGATATCGATGGTTAAAGCTGTTATTAAAAGTAATAGTAAAAATACATAAATCGAAATAATTATCTGTGATCGATAAATAGGAATCTACTTTTTTACCTCTGTATATTGTAATTTTAAATCAAGAGGTCACCAAATTAGTTACAAAATGACAGCTATCATGAAAACTACCAATGGAGGTTACGTGTTTTTATATGAAGGATACCACGAAGGAGTATTCCAAGCCACTTCTTTCTACATATAAAACTAATCTGTTAAAATTATAATGTTCTTTCGCTTTTTGTATAATCTATGAATTCCAACACAGATTTGTATAAAAACATCACTGTTTCGGAATTTTTAAGCAGACGGAAGTTGTTTTTTCTCTTAATTCTCCTCGTACTATTTTTCTAGTGATATTCACTTATAAATGATTTTTTCTGGATCCTGAACTTACATACAAAATTACAGGCATTGTTGTTCGGTTAATCATAGTAGTTTATAAAATTAACAAATAACATCGGTCGACGAATTTTTATTACTAATCATCACGTGCAATATAATGTGAGCAGAATAAAGAGCAGAAACAACTTCCTTCTCCTTATAAATGCCGACAATGCATATTTATTTATATAATTTGCTTATAAAATTAAGAAATAATATCGGATTATCAATTTTAATTAATAATCATCACTGGCAACACGGAAAAAAGTGGATCGTTAGAAGAACTCTCTACACCATTAGCTCTTACTTTTTTAAATTGAAGCGCAGCTTTTCGCCAATGAATTTTGTTAAAATTACTATTTTGTGTTTTGTTAAGTAAAACTGACTTTTTAAAAGAGTAGGATGAACAATTTAAAATAGTAGCACACTCAGGGAGATGAAGAGTTACTATTTGTGTAGTAAGCCTTACTTCTGTGAAGAGTAACTTCGCCGATTCCGCATTGTAACGCATATACGTATATGTATATATGCACTGTACGTATTCTATACACGATTTATAAATAGATCAGCTCGAAACTTTCGACAACAAAAATGATGTAAAATGTGGATCGATTTGATAAAAAAAAAATTATTTTACATATGATTACTGCACTTAATTTACGATTATTATTACACAATTGCACGTACAATAATGAGGGGGGTAGGCACCCCTGTGACTGGTTACAGAAATAAAGATAGTCAAACCGCTACCCCTTTCCAACGTCTCGTGGGGGGCGGGAAAGCACCCCTGTGACATACAGATGAAACATAACCTCCACCTGTCATCAAGATCTCCCTTTAATTTTCTATTATCCGACATATTTTACCAAACATCAATTTTTTAACTCTTTGCAATCAATCTAGGATTGTTTAGAGTTCATCATAAATCGTTTGGAATTCATAATAAATTCTTTGGAATTCAATTTAGTACACAATAAAACATGCCGGAAAAGAAAATTAAAATCCGGAAAAATATGCCGGAAGAGAAAATTAAAACCCGGCATATTTTGCCGGAACAGAATACTCGACCATTAAAAAATAGTTTAAACAACGTAATAATATATCAAATGCAAAATTGAAATCACTATTGTAATCGCAAACGTTGAATAGTGATTCAAATTTAAAAATTTTCCAGAAATAAAATTCTTCTTCCGAGATATGGGAATGCTGAATTAGAACAAAAAATTTTAGATTTTTGTAAAAATCTGAAAAAAAGAGAATATATCTATTTTTTTCATTAAATTATAGTAATTTCTACAAATTTCAATTTATCAATATGCAAAGGTTGAAAAAATATTTACTACGTTAAAATTGGAAATCAATTTGAACTAAAATTGTATTACAAATTATTTTGTAATTATTGTATCAAAAAATGATATTTCGAAAAAAATGCATTAT
>CAKNWT010308534.1:0-13853 GCA_932066315.1 Andricus coriarius | reverse complement strand
AATAGTTATTGAAGCTCCTTAATCTTTCTTTTTACTATTTGAAGTAGTAATGCTGACTTTAGGTTTTGTATATTTCGAGATAACTATCTCATACAGTATCCGAAACCATTTGAATTGTTTCTTGTACAAAGTGAACAAGTAAACTGCAAGTTAACAATGCATGAAAGTGAATCTGACTATCCACTTTTGTCCGTGTAAGCATACATGCTGCTGCGGAAATTTGACACCTCTCAAACCACGTATTTTCCGCAACGTTATTTGTGTGACGATACTTACCTGCTTTATAATACAAGAACTGGCCAAAAGTCATTTCAGACTCTAAAGTACTAGGAGCGCGGATGGTTGAGAAAGACCTGTCGCTTATTGCACTAAAATTTGTTAAATTTTATCAGATGTATCGATAATTTTCTCGAAAACTATCACTCGTATGAAAAAATGCTTAAAAAAAAAATCTGTATCTCGATAAGGTTCACAACTTTTGTTTTAAAGATTTTGCGAAAATTTGCATATTGACTAATCTAAACGCAAAAAACCTTGATTTTTAAGGGGTTCTTTCCATGATAATCGATGTACCACTAATTTTCGCGAAAACTATTACTTGTAGATAAAAATGTTACAGACAAAATATGTGTAACTCGATTAGATTTACAACTTTTGTTTCCAATATTTGATAATATTGTGCGTATTGGTTTAAATAAACGCAAAAAACGTGACCGAACGCATTTCCGTAACTTTCTTCGTCTTTTTGTTGTTTTGTACAACGCAATCCTCTTTTTCTCAAAAATAATGGTTTCAGGCAAAAAGTGTATTCTACAAAAAATATGTATTTTTATACTAGCTAAAACTTTTGTTTGAAACGTTTTTCTATATTCTGCGTATTTACTGAGATAAACGCAAAAAACATGATTTTTATGGTTTTCACCAACGAAAATACGAAGTTTCAATAAAATCGGAAAATTCAGCTATTCGGAACTCTATCCTTTTCTACATATGATACAATTTGGAATAATCCCATTTTGATAAATAAACAATATCTAGGATCTAATCAGTTCATTATTATGGAATTATTTATTGTCTATAGGATCGACGCACGCATGCGTCGCAGACAGGCTGGCATACGCAGTCATACGTGAACTACGTCGTGATGGCGATATGAGACGCATTACGCACGCACTCTACCATCCATTACAGCATTGCGACAGGTGATGGCGGCATGCGTGCGTTATGACTCGCACAGCGTGCGTCGCACGCATGCGAGTACTGTGCGTCGCACGCATGCGAGTACTGTGCGTCACACGATTGTTATCTGGGCACTACACTATTAAACGAGTTACGATCTGCAAAATAATCTCAAAATGCATTTGTAACTGAGGTGGCGACCTCGGTTAAGACTTCTGAATACGCGTCCATGCTATCGCGCGCACAAGAAAAAAGCTCTCGCATTTTCCTCACATCCATACAAGTCAGCTATGACAGGCGCGGAACACAAACACGTTTTGCTCCAATAAACTCTGAACTGTACGCAATCTGTGAATAAGATGTGCTATCCAAAATAGTGTTATTTATTATAAAACCCCTACATTGCCAAGTGGGAATATGGAGTAATGTGACGACTGTCACAGAAATGTAAAAAAAAAATGTTTTTTAGGTGATGCCATGAGGTAATGCAATCCATTCATTGCTGATGGCGTCATGAATTCATCCGGTGGTCCGCGCGGGTCGGATCGGTAGCATGTACCGACCCTTCTGTAATGTTCACTGCACCACTATTGTAATCTCGGTTCAGTGAATTTCACATATCTTACAATATTTAATACTAGGGAATAGAGGTTTGATTTACTAAAGGATTACCGTTTTATTCACCTCAACTTCACTGTGACATTTACGAAATGCTACACTGAAAAAAGAATTTCTGGAGCCAAGAAAATGCATTTACTTGTATCCTATTTCTTAGCATCAAGAAAATATTCTTTAACCGTATAATTTGTATTTAAACCAGACGCATATATTTTGTTGATCTAAAGAAATTAATTCTTTGGCTATATTTTCTTGATTCAAATAAATATTTCTTACATTCAAGAAAATGATTTCCTTGATTCAAAAGGTCTAGATTCATTGAAATCGGATTAGTCGCTCAAAGAAATATTTATTTGATTCAATAAGTTCGCATCTTTGAATTGATTCGGACGCATTTGAATCAATTAATTTTGCATACTTGAATCAAGTCTTTAGGTTTATTTAAATCAAATAAATAATGGCTTCATTCAAAATAATATTAATTACATTCAAGATATATTTATTTGTTACAAAGTGTTCATGCATTTATACCAATGAAGCGCATTTATTTAGATAAACAAGATATTAAGTTTACATAAATATTTATTTATTCAGTTGAAGGAAATATTTAATTTGCTTACTAGAATTAAATTATTCATAACAAATAAACAATTATTCCAAAGAAGTAATTATTTTTTTAAATCAAATCTTTAATAATTTGGCGTAATTTGTTTCGATTTAATACTTCTTTAGATTAAAGAAATATGTTGTTAAATTCAATATCCATGTTTTTGATTTGAAGAAGTATTTCTTTGGCATTTATGGTGAGAGTTAAATACGGCTTTACACCATAGAATTTCCATGTTGCGACAGCGTCGTGGTTATCGCTGTGGACTTTACACTCGACGGACCCAAGTTCGATTTTTGCTGGAGGTGGATTTTTCATCTAAGTTTTCTGTTTCAGGTTCATCAAGATTTAAAATTATGTAAATTGTTTAAATTGAATAAGTTTAGTAATAACAATATTAATTATGATTAAGGCTCGAAGAATCCATTTGTTCATTTAGGAAAATATGTACTACAGTTGAAGTACAAACTACTTTATTGCACTCGCGCATGGTTAAGGCCAAAGAAATATTTGTTTGAATCAGTGGTATATTTTTTTGCTTCAGATATCAACAAATTTGATGTGAAGAAATAGTTTTTTGGGCCAATAAAATATTTTCTTGACTTTAAAATATATTTCTTTCCATCAATTCACATTTCTTCATTTCAAAGAAATATTAATTCCCATTCATGGCACATTCATTTGGAACAATGTGTCATTTATTTGGTTTCAAATGTGTATTTTTGTCTTCAATTAATATTTCTTTCATTTAAAGAAATATTTCCCTCCGACCAATAGGTCGTATTTTTGAATCAAACAATGTTAACTTAATCCTATTAAGATTTGTCTGTCTGAAAGAAATTCTTTTTTTCATTCAAAGTGCATATATTTATTTGCCTCAGATAAATATTTCTTTGAAAATAATCAGGACTTGCACTTACTTCAGCCAAGTAAAATTCACTTGGTACAAGTAATCATTTTTTTCAGTGTAAGTGATTTTGACATTTTCACAGCCTCATTAAGAGCAGTTTTTACTGTTACGGTTACAAGAAACACGTTACATTTCTTGGTAAGTAAATATAAAATTTCTTTTTTCTGCGTGTAATTTAGATTGGGGATTGATTTTTAAAATTCCTGTACCTTGGAGTGTGGAAACATAGTTTTTATAACTTGGAAAATGTATGAAAGAGTTGAATATAGCCATACATGATATGAGGTTAAAGGTAAGGGGTAATTATTGAAGTTGGTATAAGAGGGACATTTATAAAGTGTATTGGTTGCTAGTAGATTAACTTCACATATGGGTTTTTTACCCTACATCAGCGTAGTTTTGTTTGGCAACTCATATCAAATTGCGTTTGAATACACGATCTAAAAAATTTTTCATCTGTCTCACAATAATTTCCTTCATTGTTATAGAAAGGGCTAGTATAGATGTTTGAAGTTCAATGTAAATGGTATGGGTCAAATTGATATTAACACCGAGAAAAAAATATTCTTCGTTTAAGGGGATTCCTCTTATTTTGATTCAATTTTTCCTCTACAATATGGTATGAAAAGTATTCATCTTAATTTGAGAGGACTGTTTTCTCTTGAAGAGGATTATTCTCAAATCAAGAGGATCCTCTAAAAGGAAGAGGAAAAATCCTCTCAATTGGAGAGGATCATCTAAACCGTTTTAAATGCAATCCTCTCATTTGGAGAATATTTCATCTTCTTCTAAATATTTTTGGAGCCCGGAAAAATTTGCTAGATTCGTATAGACTACGTTATTTTATTGTTGATTTATTAGGCGAAAATTTGCGATAATCTATTGAAATTCGCCGTGACGAAACGTTCTTTTTTAACTTACGGACTCTAATTGTTCTAACAAAACCGCCAAATCACCAACCAGTTCTAGAATCTTGGTTAATAGAAGCGACATTTTTGCCATTCTTTTTAATTTTTCGATACTTAATACATTGTTCTCTGAAAACGAAGAAAAACAAACATAAAAGAGAAATGCATGCGAGTTTTGTGTACGGGAATAGAGGAAAGGAGATAATAGCAATGAAGAAATCATACAATTTGTACACCACGTGCAGAGAGAAATGCACAATCTAAAAATTTTATTACTTTCGAACGACTGCACATACATGCTGAGGTCCACATTTTTTAACAGCCAAATCAGCTCTTTATTTATTGTTTAAATGTTATAAATCACTGCATCCTTAAAAATTCACCGGTTCACTTAAAACTGACCGACACTAAACAAAAGTTAGGTTATTACGCTTAATTGACTCCGCATGCGCAAGTTCTGATCTGAGAGTAATTCCTCTACAAACTAGAGGATTATACTCGATCCTAGAGGAAAATGCAAAAGTCTTCCTTTTGCCATCTCTCCACTCAAAAAAAGTGGGGAATCCTCTAATTCCTAAAGGAATATTCTCCTTTTGAGAGGAAAATGTGAGAGGATTGAAGAAGAGGAATTTTCCTCTCAAATTAAGAATATTTTTTTCTCGGTGAATGAGAGTCTCGAAAATAGAGGATATGTGTACTTTATATAATTGATAGTCATCCTGAGAGAAATCTGGGTTTCTCAATACGAAAATTAATTGGTCATTTACTATGAAATGTTGGATTCTGGAAATTTGCGAAAATGTTGGCAAATTATTTTCGGATGGATTTACAGAATTATGTTTCAGGACTCCACCGAAAAAACGATATTCTAATATTAAGAGTGTCATATTCTTACAGGCATATTTTAGTAATATTCTTAATGAAGTAAGCGAAATTCTGACTTTAAGAGTATTTTCTAACCAAAGGGAGAAAGAAGAAATGCGTAAAGGAAAATGCATTTTCGATTGTTTTACCCACGAAGTAGTATAAGGAGGCCAAACTCCATACTTTCAAATGTGTAATAAGTGAGAAGCTCGAAGAAATGCAAACAATTCTAAGGATATTATATTGACGTCAAATTTCAACAATAAAGTAAGATGGTGAGGTTAAATACCGCGGCGTGCAATTTCTCATTTATTCACGTTTTTTCAGGTTTGGTTAAATGTTTTTGTTGTTGTTGTAATTTTGGGCATTGAGTGTTTCGCTTTGAAAAAAAAGTGGTAAGTGTCACATACAAATAATTAGGGGTCAATCACAAAATACGTGACACGTTCAGGGGTGGGTGGGGGTCTATCAAAGTAGCATTCTCCATGTTAAGAACAATGGAAAAAAGAATCACGCAAGGGGTAAGGGGAGTGTTAAAAGTTCGTGAAAAATGTATCACGTATTTTATGAATGGCCCCTTAAATATTTCATCAAATTGTGTCCAAATGTTGTTAGTATAGTCTTATACTTAGTGGTAAATTCTTAAAATTAGACAAGAATATATATTCTTAAGGTAAGAGGGCCTCCATCGTACATTAAGAATATATTCTTGGCGCCTATTTAGGTTGGAAATATTCTTAAACTTAGTGGGAAATTATTAAAATTAGAATATCGTTTTTTCGGTGTCGGTAAAATAATTGTAGAGAGGTATTAGAGAAAAGTTGAGGGTTCCACATATCATTAGTGCTGAAAATTAATGTTTCTGTTAATTCTTGTAAACAATTAGTAAAAAGATCGTAAGTTTCATGCATTTAATTTCTATGATTTTATAGCAGGTATTTTTTTAAATTCCTATGATATATTCTGTGAGAGTTTGGATAATGGATGAGAAAAAATGTAAGATTATCTTTCTGACCAACGCCATGAGAACATTCCTGTTGTTTCAAGTTTAAAATAGGCTGATTGGAATATATAAATTACGTTATTTTCATTTCTAAGATATTGGTTTGTGATGTTATTAGTATGATTTAAATAAAATTGAATTTGGTCGATGATGCTAGCTACTTTCTTTTCTTTATATCTGTTCTATACTTTAAATCTTTCGTCAACGCATGAAGCTGTTTCTTCTCTATTAACACAAAATGGTATCGTTCTTAAATAATGTTGGAAAAAATCTCTGACGTTTAATATTTCAGAAATATTAAAATATGACAGTAAATAAATTTCGCTTAAAAGAAATCTAATTTTAGTCAAAGGCTCGTAGTATAAGCCTGTCATGTTTGTAAATTTTGTTTTTATGTACATTGGACTTGCATTAAGTGCAGAAGGCTTAAAAATTAATGTTAGTAGAGTGATGGAAAAGAATAGTGATCTCCAATACATGGTGCTTCTCGGATTAAAAGGCCAGTTTCCTGAAAAAGAGAAATTAGAACATATGGCTAGTAACTGGTAACTGGGCTGATATATAGCCCTTCGCTTAACGTTTACACTCCTTTGCCGTATGATTTATTACGTTACAACGCTGGCAAGAGTTTGCCCATGGTAGTATGGTACTAGCAAAGATATTTTACCTAGATGCGGCAAAGATCAGCAGTGGGACTCAGATGCTGTTTCGAAGTAAAAACTCGAACGAACTTCTCTTTCTATCTCCACACGATAGAAAAAGAGGTCCGTTCGATTTTCGACTTTCGACACGGTATCGGAGTCCCACTGCAGGAGTGGGGACGCCGAAAATATATAGCTAACTATTTTTCGCCTATATCGAGGTGCTGACCTCTACAACTTTTCATTGTTTTCATAGCAACCGCGCCAAAGCGCGTGAATCAGTCACCGTCAATGATGAGAATGAGTGAGCCCACGAATATCCAGGAAGTACTATCTATGACTTGAATTATGTACTTCGTGAGTGAGTAGCAGACTTAGAGGATCAATGGATACAAATGAATGGAATTTTATAATGCAGTAAAATATTAAATTTACGTAGATAAGCATATATAGATTATTTACCAGAAATGTTCAATTTAATTTATTTTAAATTAAATTTGAAGTGTAATTCTTGAAATTGAAGGGTGTCGCGGCAACATCATGGAGAGCCATCAAGATCAATTTTTCAGGAGAGAGAAAAAAACTTCTTCAAAATTGAATTCTTTAAAAAAATGAGAAAGTTCATTCGAGATTTGATGGAGCCCTACAGATCTCGATAAACAAAATTTTAAACAAGTTAATACTTTTTGAGATACATAGCGTCAAAAGTCGCCTACGGTCAAAACCGTGTAAGTCCATCGGAATTAAAAATTTTTTTTATTGTTTTTTTTTAGGCTGAAGTTCTAATAGCATAAAAACTAAAGAAGACTTGAAAAAAAATTTTTTTTTACTTGCTTAAACAATTTTTGTGTAAACAAATTGTTTAACCAGCGAGATTCGGAAAAAAATAATAGTGCCATCCGATTCTACGGAAGAAATTACATCAATTGTATGCATTTTGCAATTTGTTTATGGGCTCAATTGGTGACGAAGTATAAATAAACAATAAAATCAATAAAATGTTATAATATTTGTATTTATACTGCATAATAAGTTGAGTGGAAAAAAATTGTCCAATACATGGAATTTATGTAATTTTTTCCGCAGAATCGAATGGCGCTATTAGTTTTTCCGTAACTCGCATTTTTAAACATTTGTCGCATTTGTTTTATTTTGTTTTAAAAAATTGTCTAAAAATGCGAGATACGAAAAAACTAATAGCACCATTCGATTCTTCGGAAAAAATTAGATAATGATTATGCTTTTCGTACATTTTTTATGTACCCAATTGGTGAGGTAGTATAAATAAACAATTATTTTTTATTTATGTGTCACCACGAATTGGATAGGAATAAAAATTGTACAATATATGCTCTTTATGGAATTTTTTCCGCAGAATCGAATGGCGCTATTATTTTTTCCGTATCACGCATTGGTAAACAATTTCAAAGTTCAAATTTTTTCATCAAAATGTGCGATGGAATTTTATAGAATTTTTAAGCCAATAAAACGTGTTTTGAAAAATGTGACACTTACACGGTTATGCCGTGACACCCTTCAATATTGCATAATTGCAAGTCTTGTAATTTAAATGAAAACAAACTATTTCCGAATGGAAGCCTTTTTAAATTTGACTTTTTTATTTACGACTGCTTCACATTAAGGGAATAACTGAAAATACCGAATAGATAAATTGACGAAGAATAGAAATATCGAATTATAAATTCTCAAATTTTAAAATTTGTTAAATCCAAAATTGAATTACATAATTTACAAATTATATAATAAACGAATTGTAAAACAACAAATTATTAAATTCCCTGAATAATTAAGATTCAGAAATCAAAATTTGCCGAAAATATATTTTAATGTAAATATTTAATCAAATAATTAGGTAAATAATTTATGAAATATTTCAAACTTCTTTGAAGTATCTAGCACATCAGGATTGATAAAATTATTTGTGATTATTTAAAAAATTTAATCATTAATTTACTAATTATTGAAATATAATTTCGCGAATAAAAAAATGTAAGTTAGTTTAATAATTCGATAATTGAATAATTTTGAAATTGTAGTATTCGATAAATTTGCAGATCTGAAATATTAAAATTCGGGCATTTATTATTCGGTACTTTTATTTTGCATCAATTTTTCTATTTAAAATTTAATTTTCCTTATATTTTTTACGTGCTTTAATATTGTACTGCAATTTAAAATTTTATTTCTTTGTGTTAACTTTAAATAAAAAAACGCAAAAATCGCGGGAAATTGTTTTAAATATTTTCAGAGTGCTTGCTGAAATCCAAGAGTTTATTTTCACAGAGCAAAGTTCAAACCAACAAAAACAATTGAAAAGAGCATTTAATAATTATTTTGGTCAAAATTTACTATTTTTTTATTTTGTAATTTTTCTTCGTAAAAAGTAACCATAAGAAAAAAATTCCCGGCTATGCAACTTTTCAATGTTCAAAACTTTTAATTTAAAGTATATTCTGACCAAACTAAAATACTTCAACATAGAATTACACATAGCCATGTCTATTTTGTACAATTTTAAATAGAATATTCAAGGAAACACCATAAGAAGTAAAAATGGAATGAAAGTGAAGGGAATAAAAAGTCAAAATTAAATTTTTAATGATGCAAAATTTTAGTTTTGAATACAAAACTTTATTATGAAATCGCTAAATAATTTAATTACAATTGTAATAACAAATTATAGAATTTAGTATAAATAATTATGTAAGCAAGTAAATTTTTCGTAAAAAAGATCGATTACCAAAAAAAATACTTTTTCATAAACAACTCCACTCACGTCATAATTTTTAGTTTTCAATAATCTTCGAAATCCTTTATAAGGATTCGTGCGAAAACTAACGATTAATCCTAATTTATTGAATTAATTATTTATGTAGGTACTACTAAAAAGTGAAGAGATAATAAATACACAAATTAACGGGTTCCGAAAATATAATTTCATGAATAATAAAATCTCACAATTTTAAAATGACAGGATTTTAAATCTACCGCAAAACTAAAAATCTCAATGATATCCGAAATTAAAACTTACGGAACTATATAATTGTCCAATTATTAAATTCTACCAATTTTTTGAATTCCCGAAATTTAATACAGACAAAAATAAATAATTATTGTTTAATATTTTCTTAAGAACTAATTGTTTATTTTCATCAAATTTTAAATTACGAAAATTTCCAAATTGTATGGGAATTTAATATTTCGTTAATTGTATAATTAAAAATTGTATAATTCAAAAATCGTAATTCGTTAAATTATAATTTCGGCTGTTTTTAAATTGGGGATTTTTATTTTTCGACACTTAAAAATCTTGTATGGTTATATTAAAGCCCTAAAATTTTATTATTCGTCACTTTGTATTTTCCAAATTTTTTACGTTAATTTGTTTACTCGGCAAGTACTAATTTTGAATTCTTTTTTAGTATTCATCATACTTTTTATACTAATTTGAAACGGTTTGTGCGTCTCTATATATAATTATATAGAATAATAAGCACGAGGGAGATATCAGTTCAAGGTATATGAATAATCTTACCAATATATATATAGGTCACTAGGTCAGGAGGAATAAAAAATAGTTTTCAGTGCGCATGACGGGGCCAGAAGGTAGGGAGACCGGCAGGACCAAGCCGCGCTGGCAGGATATCGTGAGGATTACGTGAATCGAGGATTCACTCAATGATGCCAATGTTGGCCACCTGTGCTACTGCGCTTGCGTTCGGGCCGCGCACTGGTTGGCCGCAGTTGGCGCGCAATTCAAAATTGGAATTAAAAACAATTATTGAAGTTTAAATAAATAATTATTGAAAAATGCACAAGAATGTATATAAATGGTACAACTTCCAATTTTAGACTAGAAAAAAATTTATTTCACATATATTTATTAAATAACAGGTTATTTTCGGAAGTCAATCTTCGGAATTCTAAGAAAATAAAGTGTTATTTAATGAATATATGTGAAATAAATTTTTTTTCTAGTCTAAAATCGGAAGTTGTACAATTTATATACATTCTTGTGCATTTTTCAATAATTATTTATTTAAATTACAATAATTGTTTTTAATTCCAATTTTGAATTGCGCGCCAACTGCGGCCAACCAGTGCGCCGCCCGAAAGCAAGCGCAGTAGCACAGGTGGCCAACACATTGGCATCATTGGATTCACTCGTCGCCAGACCGATTGGCGGAACGGTCAATCCTATAAGCATCTCTGATATTCTCAGAAGTGGGACTCAGCTTTACCGCGGATTAACGGGCTTTCCCATTGTAGAGTAATTTGAGCAATCAGGACAGCAAAGTAAATAAACTTGTCAAAAAATTAACCTTATATGGAACTGACTTTTCTCAATCACGCGCCGAGGAAACAGTCGCCGCCAGTGGGCTGAATCGGGAATATACTACACAAAATCACCTACAGCCTACAATTCTTGACCGATGTTCAAATTTTTTGTTCAGAAGTGATCAGCAATACTTGCATAAGACGGTCTATTGATTAGATTTTTCAATTTTCATCATTTTCTATTTTTTATATAAATAAACAATGAGCGAAAATGAGACATTTTTCAATTATTATTTTTCATCTTCAAGTAAATAATATAATTAATCCCATTCTCGATGTAAAATGAATGTCGAAGTATCTAAATAATATGAATAATTAACAGGATATCGAATCTAATTGTTATAAAGAAATTATATCAATAAATGCATAGTTTAGGCATTTATTGGTAGAAAGTAATCGTTTTTCTTTATTAGTACCTTCAAATTATATTAGTGGTGATATTTAATGATAAATGTTGATCATTAGATATTATTTGTTCATTTTATAAACAACACGGAGAAAAATGGAAGTGAAAAATTGGGTCTTTAGTGCTGGTAGTCGAGGTATTCATTACTGAACTGGCGTTGTAAAAAAAATTCGAGTTTGAAATTAGGTTATTGATTCAAGTGCGATTGCGGAATTAACTACCTTAGGCAACTAAAGAGATTACAGCTTGTTAACGGTCTGACTTCTCTAGCGCACTGTACGGAGTCCAATCCAGAATAGGAATCCCTGTACTCGCAACAGTAAAGAATGATCGGCCAAAAAGAATTTACAAGGACATAGAGCGGTGGCTGTTGACGGGTCGATATAGTCACTTTTCGTTTTATAAACTTACATTTAGTTATATATTATGCATACACATATATACTAAGTCTTAAACATGAAATTAGGAATATTTATTTGCTGACACAGAAAAAGTCAAGTTAAATGAAAACGTAGCTGCCGAGAATTGAACCCTAGTTTCCAACGCAGCAATCAGCTTCCCTCTGCAATCTGGTATTCTGGATGCTTAAGTAAGAGGCACTAAACGTTCTTTAGTATCATGCGAGCAAGCTTCGGTTCGGTGCTACCCGAACGTTATTGAGTGTGGGCCATCCAGGAATGGTTACTGGTCTGCTGCGAACTCAGTCGAGTCCTCAATAGAACACTATAAACTATACTTAGATTAACACTTCGTCCTTCTGACAACTGAGACGCGATACATGGATTTCCATTATTGATGCTAGAAAGTATAGTAATTTATGCTTTCTATTCTTTTTTGAGAAAACTCACTTTTTAGGAGAGACTTTAGTTATTCATTTGTGCAAAGGTTGACGCACATAAATTGTAGGTGGATAACGTAAGAAGTGTATACAATAACTTTAAAGTATTAATAGATAAGACTCTATGCAGGAGAGATACAAATTTTTAATGATCAATGTGTAGTTTCACAATCCTTCCCGTGGCACCTGCATCGATTCATGAAATTCGGTAATCATTAAACAATTTGTGTACTGAATATCGATTTCTTCAATCTCAATTTTCTCCGTGAAAGTTTACAAACAAATGCATAGTTAGGTCACTTATAGGCAGAAAGTAATCTTTTTTCTCTCTAATTGTCTTCAAATTATATAATTAGTGATGTTTAGTGACAAGGAATTGTCAATCTATATTATTTATTCATTTCATAAACAATTGTTATAAACAAATGCATAGTTTGACCATTTATTGATAGTAACTAACCGTTTTCCTTTCTGATCGTCTTCAAATTATATAAGTCGTGGTGTTTAGTTATGAATAATTGTTATTCGATATTATTTGTTTATTTTATAAACAAATTTTATTTAAAAAATGCATAGTTTGTCCATTTATAGATAGAAGGTAATCGTTTTTCTCTCTAATTGTCTTTAAATTACATAAGTAGTCATTCGATATTATTTGTTTAATTTATAAACAAACGCATAGTTTACCTATTTGTAGACAGAAACTAATCTTTTTTTATTATTGCTTTCAAATGATATCACTGGAAATTGGAGAGCACTTTCGTGTTTGAATTCTCTGAACCGCTTGAAATCCTCATTACATGCTTCTGCAGCTTCTTTTGAATACTGTCCGATTGGAAGTAAAAAATGCTAGAAATTCTGTAAATGGTCAAACTAAGCATTTGTTTATAAAGTAAACAAATAATGTCGAATGACAAGTCTGCATCACTATACACATCACCACTATTATGATTTAAAGTCGATCAGAAAAAAACGGATAGTTTCTATCTATAAATGGTCAAACTATGCATTTGTTTACAACATTTGTTAATGAAATTAATAAATAATATCGATTGACAATTCCTTGTCACTAAACATCACTACTTCTGTAATTTGAAGACAATTAGAGAGAAAAACGATTACTTTCTGCCTATAAGTGACCTAACTATGCATTTGTTTATAAACTTTGTTTATAAAATGAACAAATAATATCGAATGACCAATATTTATCATTAAATATTACCACTAATATAATTTGAAGGTACGAATAAAGAAAAACGTTTACTTTCTGCCAATAAATGCCTAAACTATGAATTTGTTTATATAATTTGTTTATAAAATGAACAAATTATACCAGACAACAAATGTTCATGGTCAAATATGATCCTATCGATAAAATCAAGCAATTTCAACTTACAAATATACTTTGCAAGCAAAATATCCACGATATTGACAGTTTGTTGATATAATTTGTTTATAACAATTAGATTCGATATCCTGTTAATTATTCATATTATTTAGATACTTCGACATTCATTTTA
>CAKNWT010308517.1:22699-35669 GCA_932066315.1 Andricus coriarius | reverse complement strand
TTAGCTCTGAACTATGATTCGCGGAAGTCAGAACATTAGTTCCGAACGAAGTCGCTGGGCAGCCCATTAGGTGTGCCTCCTTCTCGCAAGAGAAATGGATCGCCCAGAAAATAAGTCAGAGATGACTTGCGTTCACGATTTAGGCTTGCCATTGCATCAGCTCGCCGTTTTTGAAGTCTGAAATATTATTTTAAAATATTTAAGATATTTTTGAAATTCTTTGATAGCTTTGCTGTCAAAGAATAATTAATAATTTATATTTTCTCAGAGATTATAGGAGAAAAATTGTAAAAATAAAATAATGGATACTTTTTGGCATGATAAAATTACATTTTTATAAAATCTTATCAATTTTGCAATGGATTCTTTAATTAATACAATTTTTGTTAAAAATATTACATTCTTCAGAAAATTTACGTGAAAATTAATTAAATTTTTAAAAATAAAAAAATCTAGGCGGACATGCACCTATGTTTTAACCTAGGTTTAAGCATAGGTCTAAACCTAGGACAGACCTTGCTTTTTCTTTCGGCCACGTGGACCAAGTCCCAAGAAAAGACCAGGTTTTTTCGGGAAGTATGCTATGTGGGTCTTCCCCTCCCAATGTGCACTTCCCAAATTTCTTATTTTTTGGGCTTTTATGAAAAGCCAAGATCTTAGTCTTTTCCATGTTGACTTGTAATTGATTTATTTTACAGTAAAGCTCTGAAGCATTTTACTTTAAATGAACGTCTCTTACGGATTCGGCCAAGATCACAATATCATCTGCGAATGCCAGGATCAAAATCTCTAAAAGACCTCCCAATCATACCCCAGAAGCTCCAAATGCTCTAAAAAATTTCTCAATATCGCATATAAACAATAAGAATAGAATCATACTGAGTGATTCCCCTTGCGGAGTTCCTAAATTGATTTTAATATCTTTTGATCTATCCCCATTTACGTCATAATGCATCGAGAAGCTATCGTAGAGCTTTATAATTAACCTGAGAAGCCTGCTGTTGGGTCCAAGGTCTCTGAGCTTTTCCCATAATAATGTGTGCCTTACTGATGGGAATGCTTGCTTAAAATCGACAAAGATTGCGAATAGAGTCCTGCCTTTAATTCTTATTATTGAATGTATCGCTGTATTTAATATAAAAATATTGTCAATGCAACTTCGGCCTTTCCGAAAACCAGCCTGCCCCTCCGGAACTATTTTTCTACTTTCCACGTACTTTTTTAGTCTTTGTGCTAGAATATGAGTAAATATTTTAGTGATGTTATTAAATAGAGAAATAGGTCTATAATTTCTGGAGTCTCCTTTCTTGTATATTACAACAGTTTTTATTTTGCCCCAATCTTTTGGAATAATACCAAAAGTTAAAATTTTATTAAACATGTCTAACATGAAAATTAGAACATTCGGGGTTATATTTTTTTTAAATTCGTTCCCTAACCCATCTGGGCCTGGAGCTTTTCCATTTTTTAGTCTTCCTATACTACTGATCAATTCTTCAATTTCTATTTGTCTATCCAATTGCGCAATAACATCCGTACTGACTATTTTTAATGTATCTTGATTACCCATTCTAAAGTTTTTTATGTAAAAGTCCTCCCATGTTTTAATAGAGATAGGGCACCTTAGGTATTCTTTGCATGAAAATTTTTTTATGGTTAGCCAAAACTCCCTCGCGCTCCTAATATCAATTAAAGCCTTTAGATCCTTATCCCTAACTGTTTTCTTTTTTTGTTTTATCAGACTATTCTGCTTTTCTTTTGCTCTTAAGAAACCACCTAATGCTCCGCCCGTTAAGTTTAATTCTTTAGCCTTCTTCAAGCTTTTATTGAGTTCTGCTTTAGATTTTATGTACTGTTCGTCCTGCCAATCTTTGCCCCTTAACTTATTTGCATTATTTGCTGCTCGTATTCCGCAAAGATCAGCATTAGTCGCAGCAACTTTGATCGATATTTCTAACCTTGAACTCAGTTCGTCTATGGGTAATTCTTTATTTTGAATAATTTTTGTGGATTCTAGATGCAACCTATATTATTCTGAATTTTCTTCCTTCCACCTATAAATATCCTGAATCAGTATTTTATTATTTTTAGATCTCAAATCTTTTCTATCCTTTTCATTTTGACCTGGGACTCCCATTTCAAGTATACTTTGAGAATGATCTGTATTGGTTGTTGACGAAATTATCTTACTGTCCGTTATGTAAGGAAAACAAGCTACGTTAACCCGAATCAAGTCAATCGTACTCCTACCCAGGTGGTTTACAAATGTCAATTTCGCTGGCGTATCGCTGGGAGATCTACCATTCAACATTACAAAGCGTTCAGATTCCATAACGCTTGTCAGCAGCCTACCCTTATAATTTACCTCAAAATCGCTACTTGTTCTGTCGCCTGATAGTGGGGATCCCTCTACTCCCATAGGGTCCAACTGTTTGAGGTCTCCTACTCTAGAGTTGAAGTCCCCACCAATTATAATAGGCAGAGAGTTATCCCTTCTAGCTAAATTACGGATAGTATCAGTTCACTTGCTCTTCCAACACTGCGATCCCTTTCTGCTCGGCTCTGAATTCTCTGATAGTTCTTGAGGAATGCTGAATTCACTTCCAATATTGATGACAGCCATGTTTCCGTGACTCCGATTATGTCGTAGGTTAATAGGAGTTTTTGCTGATTTTTGTCCAGTTCGTATACGTTTTGGAGACCACTTATATTCCAGAAGTTAAGTTTAAGTGGTTGTGTTTTTATCCTTGTGAAGTGACGTTTTCGAAGTGTTTCGTGTTTTGCTTTGAAACGTATCAAGCACTTCCTTATCTCCTACCGATTTTTGAGAAATAAATTGGTCCATACTATTTCTCATGTTGTTGTCTTTTCTCTTGTAGTACTTCCTTTTTGGCTTTATAGTATTCCAATTCTTCATCTCTTGTTTATTAATAGTATCTTCCTTTTCCATCTGCTCAATGTCATCGCTGCTTCCATATCGCTTCTTTGAAGCCTTTACTGTCTGTAGGAAACTAATAACCTCGTCAACATCTCAAGGTTTTCCTTCTATTAGTAGGAAGTCATCTCTAAGTTGGGTCTCAATATCCAGTTTTCTCAGTTCCTTGAAGAGTGGTACCAGTTGCTTCCTTGTTTCCTGTGTGTTCTTGTCATAATCATTTGAGATAAAAATGCTGGCCCCTTCCAATTTGCGCTTTCCCCCCATAATTTCTTGTTTCTTGAGAAGTATCTAGTTTAAAAGCTATTTAGGACTTTTTAACGCTTGAAAAAAATGATAAATATTTTATAAATTTTTCGAAATCTTAAAAAGTTTTTAAATATTTTTAATTTCTTCAAGAGTTCTAAAATTCCCAAATATCTTTTAAACTAACTAGAATTACACCTACAATTGCCTTAGAATCATCCGGATTCTTTTCTTTTTTAATTTTGTAAATCTTTTGTAATGTTTTCAAATCTTTTTAAATATTCTCTTAAAATTAATTTTTTTAAATAAAGAATCACTTTAAATATTCTCAGGAATCTTAAGGAAATTTTTTTATCTTGAAACCTTTCAAAATCTTTAGAAAACTTAAATACTTTATTTCGAAATCTTCAGAAATCTACATTTTGGTTTAAGTTTTTGATCATCTTTTCCTTTTCTTAAAGTTTTATAAAAATTCTGCAAAATAAAAAATTACCCTAAAATCTTCAAGATTCTTCTTTGACCAGTATGAAAATTTCTCCGAATGTTATGGAATCTTTTTAAATATTCTCTTAAAACAAAAATCTTTTTATTCTCTTGAAGTCTTTCAAAATTCTTAAAAAGCTGCTAAATGTTTGTTACATCTTTAAAAATCTACCTTTTTTAAACTTGTTAAAATCTTTTTATGTTTAAAATTATTTTACAATCTTTTTGTAAACTTCTAAATATCCCTTAGACGTATTGGAATTTTTTCTAAAATTCAGTATTCTTTTCTGTAATTTTAGGAAATCATTTAAAATCCTTTTTTAAATGCTCTTAAAATTAATTTTTTAAAATAAAAAATGAATTAAAATTTTCCCTCGCATCTTCAGAAAAAATTGTATTATCTTAAAACCTTTTAAACCACTTAGAAAGCTTCAAAGTCTTAGTTCAAAATCGTCAAAAATCTATGTTTTCTTTAAATTTTTTTAATTGATGTCAAATTTCAAATTATTTTTTAATTTTTTTTTTAATTTTGAAATATATTCTGTAAAAAGTCAAATTGGTCCTACAATTTTTTTAAATCCTGCAAAAATTAAAAAAAAATGTCCCTTAGTCTTCCAGATTCTTTTTATACATATTTTGAAATCTTCAAAGCTTAATATTAATCTTTTACAATAAAACCTAAATCATTTAAAATTTTCCCAGAAATCTTAGTTTCGATATCGGTTTTTTTTTTGTAAATTAGGGTATTCCAAGTTTTAATAAATAACTTTTAATTTAATCTAAGTCCATAATTTAATTTTTCTAATCTTTTTGAAAGCGTAACAATGTTTACAAATTATAGTTTCGCAGCATAATATTAATAATAGAATTATTTCGTCATATTAAAAAACATTTTAAATTAAAATTGACTCTTTTATCAATAATGTTTAAAAACATTCAGAAAGATATTTTATCATCAAATAAAATTACTTATTTGGAAATTTTGATTTTTTCAAATTATGGTACAGAAATTTCTCAATCTATATTAATAGATAAATACATATAACTACAATTAATACGGTCCGGGGGTTATGAATAGAGTCGTTTATAAAACGTTTGGTCAACAAGTTAAGAATATAATTGTTGCTTTTATTGTTGAAGAATCATTTAAAATTTAAATTTACTTAGTTAGAAATACATTTTTAGAATAAAAATTCCTCATTTGGAAATTGCGATTTACAAAATTCCAGTATCCAATCAATCAGATTTTCAACAACAATGAGTGCTTAATTTTCAAAAATTACGTTCCATAAATTTTATCAGATACGATAATCTACTTTTCATTCATTCATTCATTCTGTTCACATTGAAGCTCCTATGTTTTCGCAAGATTTTCGCCTGTTATTTGTCTTACAATTTTAGTTTATTATTATACGTCAGTTTCAAATCTTATTCAATTTTGCATTTTAAATTAAAATGATTGAATTTTAAATATCGTGGTGCACAATTTAAAAATTAATGTTTTTTAACATCTTAAATTCAATATCCAAAATTAACTTTCAATTTATTATTTTCGAGAGTTTCCAATTAAAAAGAATTTGTATTGTATTTTATTACTCACCCTTTTACGGGTTTGAGGGCTTCGTTCCCTTTACATCTTTTACAATTGTACTTAACCACTATGCCTTATGCTTATCTTAACCTATAATCTCTTCGCCTTCTTATTATTTACAAGTTCTTAAATATTATCTTACAAAATATTGCCTATAGTAAGTGCGCGAGACCTTCCAGGGCTTCCGTTTCCTCTTACCATTACTCTTCTAGCTTTTCCAAGTCACGCAACACTAATTTTCCTTATACATCATTCAATTTTGGTTTTCTCCTTCCCCATGCATTCTCTCTTCCCTTTTCTCTTCTAAGTTCTTTATCCACTTTTCCCCTTGTCCACAACCACTCAGTATCCACCTAACTTTATCTACCACGCTATTTCCGCCTTCCTCTTCCCCTGTACATCTCTCCAACACGTGCTCCCACGATTCCCTTTCATTCCCACATACCCTACACATTTTCATTTCTTCTCTCATCCAATATTTACACTCATTCATACCTTCTCCCATTCTGAAACGTATCATCCTAGATCACCTGCACTCCTTTTTTAATTTCCCTAGATGTTCTGCGACCCCTTCCAACTTGACGAATCTATACCAATTATTATATTTTGAATCCATAATCTTTTCCCACCTCTCCTCTTCCTGCTTCTTACTCATTTCACCCTCTACTACGTGCCACTCCTTCTCCTCGTCACACATTCTCCATTCCCTTCTAACTTGCCATCTCTCCTCCTCCCATCTCGAATGTCCCGTGTTACCTCTCCTCTCTCTATTTAGTATTTCCTGCAGGCATACTTGTGCAACATTGCTACCCTTACCACTCTTAAGTTTCTCTTCGAAATTCCAGACCCTTTCCCTCTGCCTTATGTCCAATTTCTCTCCCTGTTTCTTCTCTCAACATATAACCTGGGCAGTTCCAGCTCACTCCCATAACCCATCTCAGAAATCTCTCTTGCATGTTTCCTACCTTTTTGTACTCCTTCCATCCCGAAAGTTCCACTCCATAACACATTACAGACCATACCAATGAATCAAACAGCCATACTCTCATCTTCCAGTCCTCTGTGAATCTTTTTTTTCCTATCCCCCACACTTGACCCATCACCTTACTCGCACTTTCCATCCTTTTTTTCACCTGAAGATCATTTCCACCACCCGCTTCGAACCAGAATCCTAAATTACAAAATTCCTCCACCATTTCCACCATTTGCCCATTTATTTTCCATCCATACTTTACTTAATTCTTCCTCTTCCTGAAACATACTATCTTTGTCTTTGTCACATTAATTGTCAGGTCTTTCTCCCTCACATACTCTTCGAATCCTTTCATTAGCAAGCTCATTCCACTTGCATCCTCTGCCAGAAGCACCACATCGTCCACGTACGCTAACTAGTATATTCTTTTATTTCTTAGAACTGTACCCCCTTTACCTTTCTTTTCCATTTTCTCTTCTAGGTCTGCTAACAATATTCTGAACAACAACGGACTTAGCGGGCACCCTTACCTGAGACCCCTCCCTGTGCAGAACTCCTCTCCTTTCTGTTCCCCGATCCTCACCTTTGTCTTTGTCTCCGTAAAGACCTCTTTTATCCTCTCAATCAGCTTTTCATCCACCTTTCTTTCTTTCATTGCCTTCCACAAAACTTTCCTATTCACCGAGTCGAAAGCTGCCTTAAAATCTACGAAGAGTGCGACCAGTTTTCCTTTTTTCTGTCCCAGGTTCCTGTTGACTAGATAATTTAGAACGAAAATGTTGTCCACTGTTCCTATCCCCTTCCTGAATCCTGTTTGATTGTGTGAAATACTTCCTTTCTGTTCTACCTGTTCTTCTAATCTGTTCCTAAGCACCTCCACGTAAATTTTACATGTTACTGGCATGAGAGTGATTCCTCTATAATCTTACACTTTTCTACCCCCTCCTTTCTTTAATAACGGAACTACCAAAACTGTTCTCCACTCCTTCGGCCATCCTTCCCCTCTCCACACCCTATTACATACTTCCCAAATCTCTTCTCTAACCCTTCGTATGCCAAATCTCAAGGCTTCATTCTCCATCCCATCCTCTCCTGTCGCCTTGTTTCTTTGTAACTTCTCAATTGCTTGATTCACCTCCTCTCTGGACACCTCATTCCCACCTTCCATTCCTCCCTCCTTCATCTTTCAACCTTCCCCCTTCACCTTGCTATCCACCCCTCCTAGCAATTTCTTGAAATATACCGTCCATTCATCCATACTTATCTCTTCATTGATTTCTTTCCATCCACTCCTTTCTCTATTGATCATCTCCCTTTCTCTTCCTTCATTTATTGCTTTCTCTACCTCCTCCATGTACCTCACCTTCTCCTCCTGTCGTTTTACATCCAGCAATTTCTCGTGTTCCCTTTTTCTTTTATTATAAACTTTTCTTCCTATCTCTCCTCTTCTCCAACTCTTTAACGATAACTTCATAGGCTCTTTACTCCCTACACATTCCACATCCCACCATCCTCTCTTCTCTCTTCTTTCTTCCTCACTTGGCCTAATTTCTTCCACTGTCTTCTCTACCCTTCCCCTCATATTACACAAAATCTCGTCGACGCCTCCCCCATCTTCAATCAAAACATTCTCTTCATCCATTCTTTCCGTATATTCTCTTAGATTATCAGCTCCCCACTTGCCCATCTTCGCTTTTTTCCCTGTCGCTCCCTCCTTCTTCCTTCCCTCTCTTCTCCAATTCCCGCATTTCAACGTTGCAATGACCGGAAAGTGTTCTGACCCTATTTCGTTTCCTACTTCCAATCTTTCCAACAGCCTCCTTATCCTTTCCTCGGCCAGAATGTAGTCTATTACTGTTTCCCCTTTTCCTGCAAACGTAATCTCGCCTTCCTCGTCCCCTTCCGCGTCCCCTTCCGCGTTCCTGTTACAAATAAACCATCCTGTTTCTCCCACGATTTCCAACAGAGTCCTACCCTCCTGGTCCACCTGTTTGTGTTTCGATTTTCTCCTGAAAGTCTCACTCTCTTCATCCCATATTTCCCCTCCCTGTTCCCCTGTCCACGCATTCAGATTACCTTCTATCAACACCAATTCTTCATCCTTTCTCGCCACCCATGTCCTCATCACACTCCAACCTTCTTCTTCTCCCCTTCTCCTGTAAATGCAAACTATCCTCACCTTTCTTCTTCCTATCTTCACCATTGTCGTCATTACTCCATCTGTTTCCTCAAATCCCATTTCTATTCTCTTTTCTCCCGCCAATTCATTCCTTACTCTTGACACCATACCCCCTTTCTTTCTTTCTTTCTTTCCTTTATCTTTTCTTTCTTTGCCTCTTGCATCTGCCACATACAACCCTTGGGAAACTTCCTCTTCACCCTCCTCCAATCCTTTTCATCTACCCAGGTTTCACTCAACATCATTACATCCCATTTCTTCACCTCTTCCCAGAATCCTTCATCTTTATTCATTAGCCCCGATACGTTCCAAAACGCTAATCTCACTTCTTTCTTCCTTCCCTTATCGCTTCTTTCATGTTTACGTCCCCTCCCTACTCTTGTGGAAACCCCGTCACGCCGCTTTCTCCTTTCCTTTCACCCTCTACTGTTTCCATAAGCTTCTCTCTTCTATCCCTAGTCTCCGCTTCTTTCCCTCGTCGCCATGGACCCTCCCTATACACTTCGCTCAAGTTTTCTTTCTCATCATCCCATATCCACACATTCTTATTTATCCACATCCCGTCTTTCCCTATCCATACCGTGTTCCCTTTCACTCTTTCATTCCATGCTCTCTGTTTCATCATCCACTTTCTTCTTCCTTCATTCCACGTCATATGCTCCTCTATCCTTTCTTCCCTCCCCTTTAAAGCTTTCTTTTTTCTCAAGATATCAACTTTTTCTTCCTCACTTCTCACTTTCACTTTATATATACGCGATTTACCTTCATTCTTCCTTCCCACTCCATTTACCTCTTCCACGTGCACTTTTGCCCCAATTTCCCCCATAAACTTTTCCACTTCTTCTCTTCCTGATTCACTATCCACTTTCATTCCTCTGATCACTATATTTCTATTTCGTTTCGTCTTCTCTTCTACTTCCATTTTCCTTTCTAACTCTCTCAGTCTTGTCCTCATTCTCACATTTTCTAGGATAACATTCTCATTCGCTTCTTTTATTCTCTTTCCTTCTCTTACCCCGTCATCCCCTTTCTTTATAACCTCAGACTTACATTCTAGCTTTCTCACTCTTTCTTCCAACTTCTCCATATCACATTTTCTCTCTTTCTCACTCACCCTTTACTTCTTCTCGACATCCTCCAACTGCTTCCAAACCTTATCTTTTTCTTGACGCCACACCATCTCCCATTCTTCCCACTTCTCTCTAACTTTCCTCATTTTCTCCAAAACCTCATCCCCTTGCTTTTGCATGCCAATCAGACTTAGGTTCGTTTCCTTTCGAAACTCTTTAATGAGATTTTCCAAACTCTCTAGGTCCACTTTCCCTTTAACCTTGTTCCTCTCCGGTGGAGACTTTTTCTTCACTTTTTTCCGCAACTTCTCTTCTCCCTGCTCATCCCCCTCTTCTGCCCTTGATCTTTTACTGTCTTCCGTCTTGTCCCCCTCATCGCTTTCATCCGTAAACCCTCCTCCCTGCCTCCAATTCTCAAAAAACTGTCTCGATCCTAAGCTATAAGATCTGGATCTATTAAGCAGATCCCGATTTGATGGCCTACCACGAGTCCTTCTGTCAGCTGTTCCCCTTTCCTTCTATCCCGACCCCAAGTTCCCTGGCGTAGCAAACTGCACCTCGCCATCATCGGTATTAACCCCGGCATCACCCTTCCCCCTCCCTGTTCCGCCAACATCCGTGAAATCATCAGCACCGGGGTTGTTTTCTACCTGGTGCTGCCCTCTGCTGGACCCCACTGGGCTCCTCGCAACAAACATGCTGGCCTAGTGCCTACCTTACCGATCTGCTGTCGTCTATCTTTCCTCTCTCTTTTCCGTCCTCGGCAACTAACCTCCAAATTAGCACTTTCAACTTCCCTCTTAACCCTTTCAACCTCACAAAAAAGCTCCCCCACACTATCACATACACCCTTCAATACACTCACCTCCCTTACCATCTTTCACCTCAATCACACCTGCCCGTACG
The DNA here is from genome assembly GCA_932066315.1 of Andricus coriarius. Classification (NCBI taxonomy): domain Eukaryota; kingdom Metazoa; phylum Arthropoda; class Insecta; order Hymenoptera; family Cynipidae; genus Andricus; species Andricus coriarius. Next base: position 25,286 of record CAKNWT010308517.1, on the reverse strand, counting down.
TCGCCAAAACCAAAAAAGATAACACAGAACAAAAACTCGCACTTTACCATTCGGTAACGGAAACGGAAGCCCAATTAGAAAGAATTTAATTTTTAACGTTGCAAGAATAATTTAACTTTAAAGATTCAATATATTTGAAATTCTTCAATTTTGAACGCCGCAAATGAGTTATTTGAAAAAAAAATCACATTTTTTATTTTTCTAATGTATCCAATCACTTTCAATGTCACTTGAAACTACTTAATAATATTTATCATCTTTAAAATTTCTAAAATTTCAATTTAAAATTATAGTGTTAAATGCGTAATTCTAAATCTAGTTTCAAAATTCTTACCTGAAATCGTTCAATTATGAACGTATTGAAATTGTCCTATTTTCGACAGATTAATCTGGAATTAGTCAATTTCCAGATTCCACAATTAAAAATAAAACTGTTCAATTTTGGACGCTTTGTATTAGGAATGATACGATTTCAACTATATTTAAGGAAATTATCCAACTCTGATTTAAAACTTTTCAATTTTATACACTTCTTTATTCATAATGTGTGCAGTGGACACATTATGAATGATCTTATCCTTACTATTTACAATTATTTACAACTATGTACATCAATTCTTATATCTATCTCCTTACTTCTATACTCATATAACGCAATTTTACTATCGCAAGAGTGAGCGAGCAATCGAAGGCTTATATTTAGAAATAATACAATTACAATTTTACTTTATCCAAGTCGAAACATTGTCCTTTTTTCAAAATTTTGTCTAATCTATAATTGAAGCCGTTTGTCAAAACTTGGCCTCAGTAGTATTTGGCCAAAATGAAACTGAATACGCAAAAATGTATTGAATAAAGCATGTTAGAGTTTTGGACCATTTTTATAATCATGGATTTTTAAATTGTTTATATTTTTAACCTTAGGAATTAAAAATCGTAAGACGTGAAGGCGCGCTTCGCGCGTGTACATTTGCTGCTGGTGTTTTTTATAGTGACAACAACAAAAAATTCTGGAGGGTAACTCGGAATAAATATTTATCAGATCTGTGATTTTAAACATGATTTTCAAAATTTTTATGACAGAACAAAATTTAATTTTTTTTTTATAATTCGAATTTTCGTTTCATTACAGGACGTTAAAGCTGTAATCACGCATTCTATACACAGTACGCTGAATTCCATTGGAGGGATACAAGTGCTTTTTCCCCTTTTTTCACAATTGGACATGCCTTACGATTGCGTATCTTCCAACGATATTCAAAGAGATCCTGCTTTGTGGTGAGATAAATATAATTTCCCCTATTTGAAAAGTTGTCCTAAATGTCCCCTAATTTGCTTAAAATTCCCCTAAAAGTCCTCTATTTTATGTGAAACTTATCATAAAGTCTTGAGAGGTTGATCTCGGTCACAAAATTGTTATTTCTTATTTCAAAATGTGTTTTTATAGTTTCAATCCTAATTTATTATTATCAATTAAAAGCGGTTTTTCTCGGATTTCATAAGTTATGAATTGAAAAGGAATTTTTTCAGTGTATTAGCGAGTCCTTTCTTATAAATGAAATATGAAAAATACTAAGAAAAAAAATGCATTATAATAAATAAACTAAATATTTGATTAAATATAATTCATAATTTTAAGAATTTCAAGTTCTAATAGGTATAGGTTTATTTTTTATAATAATACAGGGTGACCCATTTTAATCTATAAATCCAAATATCTTCTGAACTACCCCATCTACATAAGAAACGGTTCATACAAAAGTCATTTCAAGGTCAAGACGATTTTTTAAATGGAAACCCCTATTTTTGACTGCAGAGTTGAATAGAGTGGAAAATTTTGCGTCAAAAATGTACGATGGAAATCTTGCTTTTGTGACCTTGGTGAGGTCAAAAATCAAGGTAAAATATTTAAAAAAACGATCAGATGCCCTTTTGATGAATTTACGTAGTTTTCTGGGTAAAGCAAACATTTAAGATGCTTTAAAAAAGTCGATAAAATGTAAAAGTGTGAACCACCTTGACCACCTTGTCAGCCTCGACTTTCAGGTCAATTTTCAAGGTCATTTAAAGGTCAAGACGAGTTTTTTAAAAATAGAAATCCCTATTTCAGACTGCGGACTCGTAAAGAACGAGAAATTGTACGTGAAAATTGGTATTTGAAAATCTTTCAGTTTGAACTGTGGGAGATCATATCAAGGTCAATTATTTAAAAAGCTCTTAGAAGCTTTTTTTTTAACTTACTGTTTTTCTTAGCAATCTCAACGTTAAAGTGTATTCAATTGTATTTTCAAGCTTTATGAAGGCAGGTTTTCTAGCGTCCTGGAAATCCTTGAAACCCTGGAAATCCTTGAAACCCTGGAAAAATCCTTGAATTTTTCTTTACAAATTCAGTTAATTGATTGAAAATTAAACTCCTTTGTTAAAACTTCATTTTTTTAATTGCATTTTTCAACTAAAAATGTATGTACTTTGTTGAAAATTAGTTTTTTTTTTGTTACAAATTAATTTTTTTTAACTGATAATTTAAGCAATGCAGTTGAATATTCCATAATTTTAGTTGAAAATTATTCTCTTCCGCGGTTGAAAA